>CABHPP010000480.1:0-23944 GCA_902168425.1 Peromyscus attwateri | reverse complement strand
AATAAAAAGAAATTAAAGACAGAAATAAATGAAAAGATATCCCTCACTAAAGAAGTATTCCTACAAATGCAACACCCAACTGTCATTAAGTTCCGTAGGCTCAGCTGCCTTTCTTGTTAGGCATTTGATCTCTCCAACCTTAGTTTCCTTACATATGAGGGGGATTTCAAGAGAAGTTTAAGAAAGCAGATGTGTTGCACCACTATTCACAATAGTCAAGTTACAGAATCAGGCTAGCTGTCCACCAGCAGCTCAACAGATGAAAATAATGTGGAATAAATGCACAACACAGTATGATTTGCCCACAAGAAGGATAAAGGTGGGCCATGTCCATGAAGATGAATGCAGCAGGAGATCATGACGTTATATGAACTAAGTCATTCAGGAAAACCAATGCCATGCTTTTCTCACACTTGTAGATCTTCTGTTTTATATAGTTGTATGAAACCATATGCTATATAAGATATGATAATAGAAGTGAGACTCCCTGACAGAAATGAATGGGAATAACAAGACAGAGGGATGAGAAAGGGCAGAGGAGGGTGAATGTGGTCCAAGTATATGACAGACTTCTATGAAAATGTCTCTGTGAAACTCATCACTGTGTGTGCCAGTAGAAAAGGATGCCTGTTAAAGAAAATGATTTTAAGACACAGATGGGTGAGACATTTGGAGCAGTCCCCAGAACACAGTGACCAATGAGTGCTGCTTCTGTTATCTCTCATCAAATAAGCATTTTTATTCCATGCTCCCAATTTTCCCATTCGCTTTTGAAGATTTGGTTCACCAGATACCCAGATTAGAATCCGTGATGGCACATTTTCTAAGATCAAGTCTATCACAGAGACACCAGAAGTGTCCCAAGAGGACTATTTAGCTTTAGGTACCAGTGGGAAAACCTCTTCCAAATACAGCATCCTTCTCGGTGCTTTTCCACAGCTATCACTATTGCCATTCATTCGATCATCTCCCTCGAAGTCCCTCTGTCCTGCTGCTGAACAACTTGCCACTTTAACTAGAGTGATACTGAACACCTACCTAGCACTTTGTCTAAAAGTAGCTGCTGAGCAATGCTCACTGTGCGGCTGCACCGACCTGTCTGTCCTCACTGCCCTGTGATGTGGATGTAGGGTCACTGCCCCCAGCCAAAGGCCACCAGGAATAGAGAGACAGCCAGATGTGGTGAGAAGGTTCCTGAGGCATCTCAGTAAGTGAGTTCTAGGGTGTTACGGCTTCAGGTTTCTGTTAGGTGATTTGGGGACGTGCTTGAGGAAGCAAGGTTTTTTTCATGATTGGATGCTGGTGGGAAGTGAGGGAGGTTCTAAAATGAGGTAAGCTAAGCTGTCATGAATAAACCACACTGAGTCAGCTTGGCTAAGGCATGTGTGGTCATTTTCATGGCTCGAGTAATGTTCACGTTTTCATGTGTGTTCAGTCTCAATTACAAGGTCTCAGTTTTGCCTCAGTCCATCACGAATGCCCACAGGGTGGCCCTATCTGCGAACAACGTTCTATGAAACTGTTTCCCAGAAAGCTGAAGGCTCAAACCAGATCTCAGGGACACAAAGTCATGGCTGAGGGTTGCATGTCGGTCCCCAGGTGTCACAGCTGCCTTTTGCCTTTCTCAGTGACAAAAAGAAGTCGGAGAGCTTGTCCACAGCCACACAGCTAATAAACTGAGGGGCCACGATGCTAATACAATTCTTCCTGTCTCTAAGTTTAGTCACATGGTAGTGTACAAGCTGATGAAAAAAGTCTGTTTTATCTGCCTGATTTCCCAGGAGAATCCTGCTGAGCTTCTTGACAGAATCCATGGAGAGAATTGCATTCAGTCTCAAGAATAGGGCTGTCTGCTGATCTCAGTGAGCTCCCAAGTCTAATTAACTTACCTAATTTCAGTGGTAGCCATTTTCCCTCCCCTTTCCACATCTCTGGTGGAGATGGGCTTTTGGTCAAGTATTCACACCCATGTGAAGAAACACGGCTTACTGTTGGTCTCCAGTATGGCTCATTTTAGATTGTATCAAGATTTTATAATACATGCTAGCTCTCTTCTGTGACTTTATACTGAGTGTCTGGAGCTGGGGACTGTGCCAGCTTCAGGGATGGGTAACAGTAGCTGGTCAGATATTGTCTACTGGATGGATGTCTGGCCCTTGAAATAACTGTTAGTCTGAAATGCAAACAAGCTGTGTTCTCAACAAGATGTCCTCACAGCAGACCAACCCAATGCCTCCTGATACTGAAACCTTAATTTAACAGAACAGCCTTTGTGGTGCAAGGGTCCAGCAGTGACAATGCTGAAGATGGTCATAGAGAGACCCCCTGACAAGGCTAGTCTGAGATCCATCTGGAGACTCGATCTTCAGTAGGAATATGGGGCCTTATAGGGTCAGTGAGCCGTCTCTCCTCTGCTGAACTCCCCACACTACAAACAATGGGGTGTAGAGCCTAACACAGGGTGTATTTCAAGAGTTACTGTGGGGTGCTGGAGAGCAGGCTCAGAAGTTAAAAGTCCCTGGGAATCCAACATCCCCACCCTGTAGTTCTACCCCGTCACCTGGAAAGAGTGTTGGCACACTTAGACCTGTGTATACAGTCTCTCCTCCCTGCTTAGCTCCAGCCATTCAGGTCTGAGTAGATGGCCTACGTCATAACTAAGTATCTTTGCATATGCCTGATCTACCTGCCCATGGAAACCTTTCATTTTTCTTAACTTTAATGTATGTGTTCCTCTGACTGTAACACTCAATACTGAAGAAACTTGCACAAATGCACACAAGAATATGTCCAAGGATGTTCATGTTATTTTTTGCATTAACAAGAGAATAGAGACAAGTTCCTGAGCAGGTTAAATAATCTATGTATATCTATTTGTGGTTGCCATGGAGCTAGAGAAATAAAGACAGTTCAGAACAGATGAACATGGAAAGGCCCTCGTAGTATGTTGTGCTGGTAGCCCTGGAGGACAAGGGCATACAATCCCTACATGGTAGTCAGTCTCTCCTGGAGAAAGAAATAGATGGGAAGGAAATTTCATATTCCTGCTTTGGTTCCTCAGGAGCCCAGGTCTCCCAAGCAACCCTTGACTGGGAGATTAAGTCATATAAAGCATTCACATGTGTGTTCTGCTCTGTTCCAATCAAAACTTTACGTTGTTTCTTTGAGCAAATCAGATACAATGAATAGTTTCATTATACAAAGACAGGGTAGACTCAGAGGAAGCCACTGTGGTCTTTGCCGGGGTATATCCAACCACCATTCACAAAAACTGTGAATTCTTAATTTACCACCGATTTGATCTCTGACTTGTAATTTTACTTAACTCTGTGGGCTTCACTTTCCTTCTCATGCACTGAGGAAAGAGGGACAAAAAATACTTCCATGGTCTCTTTGGTACAGGTGTTAGTCTACTGCTGTCAAGGAGCGTGCCATTTTTGTAAGAATAACAATTTGCCAGGCTGGAGAGATGGCTCAGCGGTTAAGAGCACTGGCTGCTCTGACAGAGGTCCTGAGTTCAATTCCCAGCAACCACATGGTGGCTCACAACCATCTGTAATGAGGTCTGGCACCCTCTCCTGGCCTGCAGGGATACGTGCAGACAGAACACTATACATAATAAATAAATAAATAAATAAATAAATAAATCTTTTTAAAAATTTGCCATAATTTTTAATGATTGTAAGCACTGCTCTTATGTGTATTAACCGGTCTGTTATAGCAACTCCATCTGTGTGCTTAACACTATTACCCCCACTTTATGTAAGAGGACACTGAGGTCCAGAGATTAAGCATACTACTCAAACATCACATGGCTCTCACACTGCGGAACTTGGGCTGATTTCCAGGCAGTGTGGCTCCAGGATCTATGACTACAACCACTCTGTAATGTTGTGATGGAGGGTCATCGTCCTGCTGCTTAAGTATCCATTTAAAAAAATGGTGTTGAGTTGGAAAAATGTGAAAAGCCAATATGAAAACTGTAGCTGGTAAAATTGTCTCTGTAAAAGGCCAAATGCAAAAAAGGAGGAAAAGTTCTATTCCTGTATATGAACATTTTAGGATACTTTTCTTCTATATGCTATAATGTGGTCCTAGCTACATACTTCCGAGTAACAAAAAATGCATTTAAAAAAAAAAGATGTCTCTGCTACAGCATTCTTATGCATTTTTTTCTCTGAAAATAACAGCATCAATTGCACCCCACGTTGATGCTCTCAATTTTAATTTCACAGATGAAAGAACTCGGTGTCATCTTCTACAACTGCAGCTGCCTGGTCCTAGATTTACAAAGGATATTTGCTTTATATAGCTCATTAAAATTCAAGAGCAGAGTACCTCAGACCTGGTCCAAGAGACTCTACGGAGTGTATGACAATGAGAAGAAGCTTCAACTCCAGTTGAACGAAACCAAGTCACAAGCCTTTGTGTCGGTGAGTCATGCACCCTCACTGCTTCGTCGCCCCTCAAATTTTGTCCTCCCAGGGGTTGGTATAGCAGCCCCTCAGACTCCTCCCTAACCCCCCTCACATCCCAATCTCATGGCCTCTTTTTCTTATAACCCACTGAGTCCAGTTTCTCCTCCCTTCTCCCATCCACTCCTCCTCTTCTGTTTCTCTTCAGATATGGGGTAGATCTCCAATGGGTATCAGCCAGCCAGGGTATATCAAGTTGCAGTGAGACTAGGCACTTCCTCTTCTCTTAAGGCTAAATGAGGCAATCTGATAGGAGGAACAGGTCCCAAAAGCAGGCAACAGAGTCAGAGACAGGCTCTTCTCTCACCATTAGGAGTCTCACAAGAAGACCAAGTTACACAACTGTAACATATTTGCAGAGAGCCTAGGTTGGTCCCATGTAGGTTCCCTGGTTGTCAGTTCAGTCTTTGTAAGACCCTATGAGCCCAGGTTAGTTGATTCTGTAGGGGTTTTTACGGTGCCCTTGTCCCCACTGGCTCCTACAAAAGGCAACAGTAAGCAGAATCATTACAGAGAGCCTTTTAGAAGCAGCGTGTTCATTGCATCTCAAGACAACAATAGTACTCAAAGGCTAGAGTGTATTCCCAATCTGTACATGAGCAGCAATAGGAAACAAAGTACATGATGCCTCACGTAAAGGATCCAGAAAAATAGAAGAGAGGCAACAAGAAATAAATGAAGGAATGAGCAACTGTTTGAACAATCATGTAGCTTAAATTTAAGATGAGAATCTTAGACATAAGTGAATAAGGTTCTTGTCCACATTTAAAAGGGCAGGTGTTGCCTTTGTGAATTCTAACATTGCCATATCTATCATAGAGAGTCTCAGGTCCTTAGTTAAACCACTAAAAGTACAAGGTCTCTTTTCTGACACCTCTTCACTAGAAATGACAGTACACCTTTGCTCTAGTCTAGGGAAACTTAAAGATTGACTTTTAATCCAAGATATAGCTAGCAAATGAACTGAAAAATACATATTCTGGTAGTTAGCTATTCAAAATTACATAATGCTTCTTTTCTATTTTCATTTCTTTGATTTATTATTTTATTTTCTCATTAATAATATCAATTCTACCTTTATTTTAAATCCAACAGATACTGAATAAAGACCAATTTTGACCATCTATCTGACAGAGAATTAGTACCTATAACCTATAAAGATATCAAAAATTAAACACCCCAAAACTGTATCATCCAATCAATAAATGAGCAGTTTGGTCAAGCAGATAGTATTCAGAGGAAGAAAAACAAATGGCCAGTAAAAATATGAAAAAAAAATCATCAGGGAAATGCAAATTAAAACTACATTTAGAATCTATCTCACCCAAGTTAGAATGGCTATCATCAAGAAAACAAATGACAGAAAATGCTAGTGAGGATGCAGGGAAAGGGAGACACATACATCACTGCTCCTGGAGCTGTAAACCAGTGTAGCCACTGTGAAAATCAATATGGAGGTTCCTCAAAAACCTGATAATAGAATTACCATATGATCCAGCTGAACTATTCCTGAGCATCTATTGGGAGAAATTTAGGTCAACAGACCACAGAGACACTTGTAGATCTTTGTTTATTGCTATGCTAGTCACAGAATGTAAGATGTAGAACCAACCAAGATGCCCTTCAGCAGATGAAAGGATTTTTAAAAAAAACAGTGAGTACACACACACATATACGTGAATTTTACTCAACCATAAAAAAATGGAATTATATCATTCTCAGGAAAATGAATGGAGTTGGAGATATTATTTAATGAAATTAGCCAGATTCAGAAAGATAAATCTCTCTCATTGTCTTGGTTAGCTTTCTATTGCTGTGATAAAACACCATGACCAAAATCAACTTGAAGAGGAAAGGGCTTATTCATCTGATAGCTTGTAGTCCATCATCCAGGGAAGTCAGGGCAGGAGCTCAAGGTAGGGACCTGGAGGCAGGAGCTGATGCAGAGGCCATGGAGGAGTGCTGCTTACTGGCTTGCTCCTTATGGCTTGCTCAGCCTACTTTCTTGTACTATTCCATGACCACCAGCCCAGGAACAGCATCATCTACAATGATCTGGGTCCTCCCACATCAATCATTCACCAAGACAATACCTCACAGTGTTGCCTACAGGACAATCTCATGAAGAGATTTTTTTTTTCAATTAAGATTTCCTTTCCCAAATATGTCTGGGTTTGTGTCGAGTTGACAAAAACCAACCAGCATACTCATATGCAGTGTGTGTGTGTGTGTGTGTGTGTGTGTGTGTGTGTGTGTGTGTGTATGTATGTATCTCCATGTGCATGCATATGCACACACACACACATACACACACACACACACACATACACACACACACATACACACACACACACACACACACACACACACACACACACACACCTGATTTTGAGGAGATATGAAGTCTTACCTGTATTTTTTTAACCCTTAGAGAAGCCCCGCCTTCAGAACTGGCTCTTTGTTCTCACTCTTTTATTTATCAGAGCTTTGTAATTATTTGTTTATGATGGTTTCCCCATAATTTTATAAGACTCTAAAGATTGCATACCCTCTTTATAATTTATATTCCCAGGACCTCACTCAATGCTTTGAAAGCAGCAATAAATAAATAAATGTTAGACTGGATTTATTGGTAGTAATGTTGATGTGAAGTTCCAGAATGTATATAGCTTCTGCAGTAATATATGCCAAGCGAATGCCAAGGCAAACTAATTTAAGTTCAATATATTTGTTGTAAAAAAAAATAGTACATCATATTTTTGGAAGCTGACAGTCCCAAAACTAAGTTGAACACACGTGAAGAATATCTGAAGACTTGAAGAATCACCAGTCCTAAAATTACACTTTTGATCATTCCTAATTCAGTATAATTAAATACAAATTTCCAGTTATGATATAGAGTGTGGATCATTCCCAACTCACTAAAATTAAGAGCAAATTTCCAGTTATGATATAGAGTTTTGGTCATTCCTAACTCACTACAACTAAATACAAATTTCAAGTTATGATAAAAATAAGAATTATTTATAGTTTTCTCATAAACCACAATTGGCATGTGATTAGACCTATCTATATGACTTCTAGTGCCCAGGTAGTGGATAATTGTGATTATCACATATTTGAAGTCAGAAGACGGAAAGGGTTGAGAGTGGGGTTTATGTCTTGTAGATTTCTTTTCACAGACCTTAATGTACTTGAAAAAAAAAGACCACACATTTGCTTTCTAGGCCAAAGTTTCATTTGTTCATGGTTTGTTTATATTGATCAGGTATGAGACAGGTTTCATTTCTTGTTCTTAATCAGTTTATCTGCCTGTCAGTCAGGGAGATGTATCAGTTGAGAGGGGAAGACACTGAAAAGAACTCAGGGCTGCTATGGAAAAAGGTAGCACACCATATTCCTTCCTAAAGCTCCTATTTTCTACTAATACTTACATTTTAGCAGCTTTATTGAGATAGAAGTTATTTACTGTGAACTTAGTCCTTTTAGAGTTCATAGTTCCATGAGCTTTGGTGTATCCAAAAGACTCTGCAGTCATCAGCACCATCACATTTCAGAATGCTTTCTTCACCACAAGGGAATTGCCATAATCATTAGCAGTTACATTCTGTTTTCCCCTCCCACAGCCCTAGAAACCTCTGATCTAGACCTTCATGTATGCACCCTTTCATGGAGATTTTATCTAAACGTAGTCTTTTTACAAAAGGTAGTCTTTTGTGTTTTTCCCCCTAGAATACTCCAAGTATGTTGTACCATGGATTTATGGATTTACCAGTAGTTCCTTTGCTTCTTTTTATGCCTAAATAATATTATATTGTAAATATGCAATATTTTGTGTAAGTGTGTGTTGGTTAATAGATGTTTGGTGTTTCTATATTCGAGCTATTGTATATATGTCCCCTGTGAACATTCACAACCAAGATTCTATCTAAGTGCATTCTCAGATCCTTGGGGTTTATACTTAGGAATAGAATTGCTGATTGTTCATCATTTTGAGATACTATTAAACCGCTTTCCAAATGGGTTGTACCATTCTAAAATCCCACCCATCATATGTCCATGTTCCTGTCAACACTTCTTGTTTCTGTCTCACGGTAACCTTCCTAGTGGGTGTGCCATAAGTGTCACTATGTGCTGACTACATCTTTCATTTGTACTCAGTGTCCACTGAGAGAGCTTCTAGGGAGGTCTTCTACATTTTTTGTATAAGGCCCTTGGCAAATGGATGATTTGCACATCTCTCCTATTCTGTGGGTTTTCTTTCCATGTTTGGTTATCTCAATATATATAGTATAGAAAGACACCATGACCTTTTTAAAAACCAGGAGACCATTGTGAAGTAAACTGGAAACCCACTAAATTCTCTACAAAGTACCTACTGACTGAGTATGCAAAATAAAATATGCTTACATCCAACACTTACTGATCCAAGAGAAAACCTAGATTAAGCCAGACACGGGATGCCTCAAGAATTCTTGATCGGTAAAGGCAGCTGAAACATAAAGCAGGCTCTGTAGTCTTGCCTTCTACTTCAACTGTGCAATGAAGGAACACACCTCACCAAGATTATCACATTCCTTCTGAAGTGCTGAGGGGAAGAATGTAGCATCCACCTCTCTGCACAGTGGGAGCCAGTTAGCATTCTAGCAGAAGAGTACATCATTCTTTTGTGTTGTTATATATTAAGGGACATTATACTGTCTATAGGGGTAGAACCAAGCCCCCAGACACAAAGACATTGGTGTAAATAATCACACCTTCCCTTAATAGACACATGGAGCACCTGCCAAGCCCCAAGCATTGTGTTAGGCAAAGGGAACTCAAGAAAGACTAACCCAGATTAATGCTCATAATGATGTCCACATGGGGACAAAAAATTAGAATGAAGCTTCTCCAACTAGGAATAGAGGTTGGGGTGAGACAAACTTGGAACATTTATCAATTTATGAAGTACATTCATGTTCATTTCACAATTACTTACTGAGCATGAAATATGTGCATGGTACAAGGGGCAGGAGCTGTAAAATAAATAAATAAATAAATAAATAAATAATAAATAAATAAATAAATAAATAAAAGCACAGCCCAAGAGCTGACAGATATGCAAACACACCAACCAATGAAGCAGTATCATGAAGCTCCACAGTACACAGAGCTTACCTTAACCACTGACATATGCCACTTGCTTAGACCTGAGCCCAGAGTGTGACAGACACCTAATAATATCTGCTGATAGAGCAACAGCATGCCCATGAACCATCCAGAGAATGGGCTATTCTCCTATTCAGTCCTCAGAGTGCACCAGTGTGAGAGGGTGAGAATCTTACTAACTCTATTAAGAAGCAGACTAGCCATGCCTAGGGATGCTTGTGATCCCAGAACTTGGAGACAGAGGCTGGAGGATTGCTACAAATCCAGGGTCAGCCTGGATTACATAGAGACTTCAGGACAACTGAGGTTACACAGTGAGACTCTGTCTCATGAAAGGAAGGAAGGGAGAGAGGGAGACAAGGGGGTGGGGTGGGAGGTAAAGGCGAGAAGTAAGGGAGACTAAAAGTAGATAGTGTATATTCATGTTCTTGGACTCTTAAGTGTGGAATCTGGCCTAAATCACAAGAGCTCTCATTCTCCCCCTGACATCAGGGCACAATAGCCCCCAACCATTCCCCACCTAAATGTGCTTCTCTGTAGTAGCAAAGCCCAGTTTGGGATCCCAGGATGAAACTCAGGAAGTTCTTAACTGAAACAAAACCATGAGTGTTTGGACATGCTTTAGAGCCCAGGGACCTGTCCAGAGAGCAGTTCCTCAGCTGCTCTGTGGCACCCCGAGCTGTGTCTAAGACAGGCCAAACAGGCTGAGGAAATTAAATCATTTGAATGTATGATTTTAATGATATAGGAAAATGAATAAAACACAACCCCTAAAATCATGCTGGAAACAGTCTAGCTGACAGAAAGGCGAGCCGCAAGCAATTATATCTCCCAATGTGCTAAATAAGGTAGAGGGTAAACTCTGGAGGTGGATTGTGGGAAGTGTTGTGCAGCAGTGTGACTCGATGCCCTGGCACAGCATGATTGAAATGGTGAGGCTGGCACTGGGGATGCAGCTCAGTGGTAAAGTGCTTGCCTAGCCTAAGGAAAGCCCTGGTTCCCACCATTCCCAGGGATGGAGAGATGGAGAAAATAAAGGAGGGAGGGAATTCATAAGAAAGAAAAAGAAACATGCAGCCTAGGAGCCCAGAGGCAGCCTCCATCTGAAGATCTAAGAAAGAAAGAAAATGTTTCATGGAAGACATGTATCTGAGCTGGAATTTAGAGACAGATCCGGTAGAACAAGCAGGGAAGCATGTCATCCAAGGTTCCAGTGGAGCAAATGTCAGGAAGCAGAGGTGATGAGGACATAGCCGTAGGCTGGGGATATGGGGGTGGGGGACAGAATAACAGCCAGGGGTACTCATCCCCAGACAGGAGTTCATCCTGAAAGCCACGAGTATCCATTTGTTAAATGTCATGGAGACAAGGCAATGGGTTAGGAAGAGCATTTGAATGCATTTCTTCCCACTAAAGAATGGAAGTTTATCTTCTTTTGGAAAGCAAAATAACTAATCCAAAGTATACCTTGCCTATTGCTGGCCAAGAAGACTTTATTGCTTGTCTTTCTCACTGCTGGGTCCACATATCTTAGGAAAGCAACTTGGTGGAGGGAGGGTTTATTCTGCTCACATCACATCTGCAGTTGGGAAACAGCGGAAGCTGAATGCTGGTGCTCAGCTTGCCTTCTCTTTTTATGCGGTTCAGGACTCCAGTCCATAGAATACTGCCACCCACAGTAAAGGTGGGTCTTTCCACCTCAATTTACCTGATTTAAGCATTCTCTCAGAATCATGCCCATGGGCTCATCTCTTCAATGAGTCTAGAGCCTATTGAGTTAACAATCACTATTAGCCAGCTGACAATCACTATTAGCCATCACAAGAACTTTACAGGCGGGGATGCCTGGAAAGTGTTTACCCGTAATATGCCCCCTACATAACCACTTTGCTCCTTCTGTGGGGAGATGTTCATCCCAGTACCTTCATTCTGTGAACCATGTAATAGGGTGAGATTCCCACCAATGCAGGTTAAGGCACTGGGGACAAATGACTTGGGAACTCTTATTGTCCCGTGGTGCCCTTCATTCCAGACAGTTTCAGAAACCTTTATCCTCTCTTTTGTGCACCCACGCTTCCCACAGGGAACTGCTTGTCAGAAAAAGGCGGCACTTACAGGAGATGCTCTTTCTAACCCTCCCCACCGGGAAAACAATGAAGATTCTGAAGAATATCTTCCCCTTGCTGTACCAACTTCATCTAAAAACAACTTTCTGTTCAGACATGAGAAACATACCTCCAGCATCATTTGCCTCTTTTCTCATTTTGCTGATGTCTGGCACAATATCTTTCTTCTCTGACTCTCTTGATGGGTTTGGGCATCACGGTAACCTGGGTTTTCCTTGGAGGGTTATAAATGATCTCTACAGTCAGCACTCCTCTTCCTGACTCTATGAAAGATCCAGAAAAATAAGATTTTTAGATTTGTGTCTTGGATATTTTTATGGCCAACATCACTTCTCAGATGAAATGACTTCTAGAATAAATTGCTCTCTCTATGTGTATATGTCTGTAAATAATACTTGTGAAAATCCTCAGCCACATGCAACAGGAGAGAATCCTAGAATCACATAAGGCTGAGGCAGGTTGCTCTCACAGTAGCAAGGTGTGCACGGAAAACAAAATTTCCCTTCTGGGACAGACTTCAAGGACCTGAGGCATATCCTGCCTCAGCTTTGATAAAACCCAAACTAGCTTTGTTATAAACTGATCAAGAAGCAGAAAGGAAGCCGGGTGGTGGTGGTACATGGCAAAGGCAGGTGGATCTCTGTAAGTTCAAGGCCAGCCTGGTCTACAGAGCTAGTTCCAGGACAACCAAAGCTACACAGAGAAACCCTGTCTCAAAAAGCAAGAAAGCAAGCGAGCAAGAAAGAAAGAAACAAAGAAACAAAGAGGGAAAAAAACAAAGAAGGGAGGAAGGGGGAGGGAGAGGGAGGGAAGGGGAGGGAGAGAGGTGGGGAAGAAGGGAGGAAAAACAGACAGGAGGTTTATATATCATGTAATTAACGATGAACCAAGACCTACCAACACAAATAAAAAAAACTTTTAAATCCACAGATGCCTACAATTCGACTCTAACATCTCGGGTTTTATATCTTCACAGAATTCCCCCAAACTCTTCTGTCCTAAAAACAGAAGCTTTGACATTGACGCCATCTACAGCGTGATTGATGATGCCAAGCAGTACGTGTACATTGCTGTCACGGACTACCTGCCTATATCCAGTACGAGCACAAAAAGGTCAGGAACTTTCCAACCTGCACTATGGGGGTGCTCAGGCCTCTGGGCTCCAAGATATGCATGTCATACTGTAGTTGTGCATCTACAATTTGTCCATCATGCATTTCTTCCCCAAGTGGGTCCAATTTAAAGGCTCAGGGTCTCACTCTGAGGAAGTACCTTACTAGTTTATCTTACAGACATAAGAGCAATCTCAGAAAGAAGATTGGGTGAACTCTACTTTGAAAATTACCTAAACAGAAAAGCATTTCCTTCTGTGCCCTCAATGTGAAGGAGAAGGGAATTTAAAATACGTGTTCTCAGACCGTGTACCCTTCCATATGAGAAGAAGATTATCTTTACAGTGGATAACTTCCCGGTTCCCCAGTTGGATCATGTAGTAACTTGGAAATGATTCAGGGGCAGAACATATGACAAAGCTTTCAGGAGAATACTCACACATAATGTGGGACCACACCCAGGATTCCCTCTTTTGCTTGCTTGCTGCAAGGACAGAACTTCCCGTGCTTGTCAGTGTTTTCAATAATTAGTTTAACCAGGAAACACTTTCCAAAATGCACATTTCTGACTGCAAATGAAGACCTTCATCATTCCGGGAAAATTATAATTTCAAAATAGCCATTTAGTGAGCTTAAACGATTAAGTGTGCCATGTATTACTTGAAAATTTTTCATCTTGCCAATCCCACATATGCATAATATGTAGCATCTTTATGCAAATGACTATAAGATTGCAAAAAAACTGCCAGAAATGGGTCGCTTCACGACAGTGGGAAAACATTTTGAGCTGTAAGAGGCATGTTATTTAGACAGAGCTACTTTAAGACATTGTGAATCTTTTGAATGTTCATGGATTTTTCCCACACACTTCCCCATCGTTCCTATGCCTCCTGTTCATTTGGCTTGAGAATAAATTTTAGATGTCAGCTTTCCTCCGGAAACATAGCATCTTGTGCTTGGTTATCCCATTACCAAGGAGGATGAGGGACTAAGTTCATGGGGTTCTAAGATGATGATGTCTCAAGACTAACAAAACTGTCCCATAGACTCCCATGGGCAAAACTGAGGTCTTTCATAGTCTGGGGGCGGTGGCTGTGGTGTGTGGTGGTACACACCTGTATTCTCATATTTGGGGAGGCTGAAACAAGAGGGAGTTCAAGATCATCCAAGGCTACATTGTTTAAATCCAGGCTAGACTACAGGGTGAAACCTTGTCTCAAAGAAACAAAAATCTTACAAGTAGGGAAAAATATAAAGATGTTTAAAAAGCCAGAGGCCAATCTGAAAGCTCATACCTTAGTTATTTATCATTCTGGCTGTTGTTCAAATACTTCTTGCATTGTGTGTGAAGATGCCATGCTGAAACTCATTGTTTCTGGAGCTAACCTTAAAAAGTGAATTAAAAAAAAAAACAGGCCGGGCGTTGGTGGTGCACGCTTTTAATCCCAGCACTCGGGAGGCAGAGCCAGGCGGATCTCTGTGAGTTTGAGGCCAGCCTGGGCTACCAAGTGAGCTCCAGGAAAGGCGCAAAGCTACACAGAGAAACCCTGTCTCGAAAAAAACAAAACAAAAAAAAAAAAAAAAAACAGGAACATTTATTCACCTCAAATATAGAGAGAGTCAACAGACCAAAGAAAGTTTCTACCAAGCCCAGCTCAGCAAATAAATAAGCTTACTGGGACTGCCTACAGGACATGGACAGGAACAAATCAAATTTCAAACCTATACATTCAGCTTTCTAAACAAAAGGGCACCAGAGAAAAATACGTAGTTCAAAGTTCCAATTATAATTACATTCTTCTCAATCATACAAATGCATTTTATTTAGAAATCAAACTGGTCTTGTGTTTACATAATCCTAAAAAATAGGGAGGTTCAGAAGTGAATTCAGTGTGTTTGTAGAATTAATTAATATCTTAGATTTAAAAGTTAGTCTCTTCACTGCCAACTACCTAAATGAAAGGAGAAAAGTAGTGAACTCTCAAGACAGAGATGATCTAAACATACATCATCAGCTAGAGACAAGGTTGGGATTCCTGCCTTTCAAGTTGCAGAGAGTGTGATGATGGTGCAATAAATCCTACAATTAAAAAAAAAAATCAGAGCCGCCGTGGGGATCAGCTCAGACAGAGAGCATTTGCCTAATGTTTGCAAGGCTCTGGGTTCATTCTCCCCACACTACAAACAAACAGTGACCACCAAAACTAACGAATGAGAACAAGGCACGATGGCAGATAGGTATGAAGATGGCATGGTGAAACCTATTTATTACCTTGGATGCTAACCTAAACATTATTTTTAACATTACATTTAAAAAATGGGAAGCCCATTTTCACTTGTTCCTGCCAGAGCCAACAAACGCTCGTTCTTTCCGGGATTCACTGATTAGGTCTCGATTTGGAGTTGCTCCTGATTTGACTCTTCAGTCATGTGAAATGCATCTTTCAGAAGGAAATAGGTACATGTGTGAAGGACGAGTGAACATGTGGAGGCTCAGTAATCCTCCCCTTCTGCAGTTTAACCACAGTCTAAAAATATCAAATGGAAAGTTCTGGGGAAAATAAAAGCAATTTGTGGAGGGCAATGAATATCATCAAAATCTATTGTATGAAATTCTCAAGGAAGTAATAAAACACTATTTAAAAAATCAATTTATGAGTTTTAAATAAGTTTTATTTTAGTGTATTATATTACTAAAATTGTTCTACCTTATTAGTTATTATTGCCAATACCTTATTTGCTGAGTCTGCACATTGAAGAACAAGCAGGGAACATGTAGTGTCCAGTAGTATCTGAAGTTTTCCAAGCCTCCTCTGGGAGTCTCTGGAAGATCCCCATGGATAACGGGAAATTACTATAATAACAGCCTTCATTCACGTATAAATTTAACAACTGCTGAGATGTGTGCATTTATGATTACAGCGTGAATGCATGTGGTCCCTGGAATGCTATCTGAAGTGGGCAGAGGGGCACAGGGAAGATTATTAGAACACAGATGTATGAATGGGACTGAAGGGGTTTACAGAAAACAGTACACTGAGAGGCACCCGCAATGCCATGCAAGAATTAGAGGAAGCGTATTGAGCAAGTCTTACGTAAATTACATCATAAAGCATTCATGAAGTAGACAAGAAATGGTGGGGCGTGGGAAAGGGGATTGTTCCAGGTAAAGGGGACAGTGTGAGCAAACTTTGGGTGGAGAAAAAGGCCTGCCAGGTTCAATGCTGGATCACAGAGCCAAGATGAGGCAGTGATAAGCCACACTGGAGAGGAAGCAGGGATGGGGAGCAAGGGGGTACGGGGAGGCTGCTCACTAGAGAGTCTCATGATTTGGGGAGGCTTTGGTGCTTTAATGGAAGGAGTGACAGGACCACACCTGTTTCTAGGCAGTCATGAGTGGCTGTAGAGGTGAGTTTGACAGAGAAAAGAACTGTGGTAAGGGATCAATTTAGAGTACAAGGCTGAGGTGACTGTTCCTGGTAGTCCCTAGAAATTGACAGAGCATTCTAGTACCACCCAGGACTTAGGTCATGCGAGGATCAAGAGGAAGGGAGAGGGACACATGGCCTGTAGGTGGTCATAACCGGAATTGGGTTGTCCAGGCAAAAGAGACCAGGAGGAGCTAAAGGAGCCAGAATTGAGGGGATCATAGATCCCATCAGGACAGGCTTCATGTGACTAAGAAAAGGGAGCTTCGAGGGCAGGAGGGTCAGATAGAGAGAGGGTCAGACAGAGAGCAGCCTCCTGGAGATGCCATGGTTACAGCACTGACAGGCCACAGTTCCCAAGAACGTGGCCTGATGCCTCTGAAACGACGTGATGGGGGATGGGTGGAGCAGAAGGCCACATGCACACACACACACCTTCAGCCCAGGGACCCCGTGGCAATAGAAACACATGGCAAGGGCTGAGAAACTGCGTCTTCCGGAAGAATTGGCGTGGGAAGAGGCTTAGACAGCAGAGGAAACTGTGGTCTGATGGAGGATTCCCAGTGTCCAGCCCAGGGGAAAGAGGGAGAGGAGCTGTGGGAGGCTGGGGCCGGAGAGATGGTGCTAAAGACAACCTGGAGATGAGAGCAGTGGACAGCTCAGATAAGCAGAGTGGAAGTTCACTGGAGAGTGAGGGATGACATCGAAGAACATAGGCTGGTGTGATATCCAGGAGAAAGTGTGCAAGACCCATAGCTAATTCTGCCCAAAGGTAGATGCTCACACCACAGTGAGGCCTGGAAAGCATAGGAGGTAAACTGAGGACAACCCAGGGTGGTCAGTCCATCTGCACACTGGCTCCACATAGCTTCGCCCCATGGACCTGAGACCTTCTATCAGGCCTATATATGGGCCTTGTATAAAAAGACCTTCTGTTAGGAGGTCCCAGAAATACATCACCTCTTGGTGGCTACCTCCAAAGGCCTGTGTCATCAAGCTATCCAACAAGATGGTTGACATGTTACAGAATAAAGCAACACGCCGGGCGTTGGTGGAGCATGCCTTTAATCCCAGCACTCGGGAGGCAGAGGCAGGCGGATCTCTGTGAGTTCGAGGCCAGCCTGGGCTACCAAGTGAGCTCCAGGAAAGGTGCAAAGCTACACAGAGAAACCCTGTCTCGAAAAAAAACAAACAAAAAAAAAAGAATAAAGCAACACACAAAGAAACAGCAACACGTTCTGCTGTCGAGTAAAATGTATTTCTCAATTAGTTTTCTTTCTTTGTTCTCTGCAGGACATACTGGCCAGATTTGGATGGGAAAATAAGAGAAGCTTTGGTGTTACGAAGCGTTAAAGTCCGGCTCCTCATTAGCTTCTGGAAGGAGACTGACCCCCTCACATTTAACTTCATTTCGTCTCTTAAAGCTATTTGCACCGAAATAGCCAACTGCAGCTTGAAAGTTGTGAGTGTTTTATTGCCTGTGTTATTAAGTAAAAAGGGCTTGTTCCCTTTGCATGTCTACCAAAGCTGTTGGCACACACCACACACACCGTGGGGGAGGGGATGTAGAGGCCAGAGGTCAGCATCAAATGTCCTTCTCAGTTGCTCTCTAGCTGTTTTGTTTTGTTTTTTGAGACAGGGTCTCTCACCAAACCTGAAGCTCACTGATTTGGCTAGACTGGCTAGCCACCAAGCTCCAGGGGCCACCTGTCTCCATCTACCCCCACCACTAATCTTATAGACAGCTGCCTGCCAAGCTTTATGTGGATGCTAGGAATCCAAACTCAGGTTCTCATGTGTGTACCCTCCAAGTCATCTCCTCAGCCCCTTCAAGGACACACTTTATTGGAACCACTTCCTTCACCTACTAATCTTATTCGTAACATTGACAAAGAGTTGAAACATCCATCAATACACGCTGACCCTGCCCACCATTCCACCAGCCCTGCCCCCTGGGCTTGCTCCAATCTCTATGTCACGTGCTCATCCACCTCTGGACGCCCAGAGGAAGGCAAGGTGGGGAGCTGCTAATAACCCCCTTTTCTCATCACCGTGATGAAATATCTGACAGGAAGTGATGGAAGGGAGGCAGGATTGATTTGAGTCCACAGTTTCACCGTGACTGGGACTTGTGCCTTGCTGGCATGAGTTGACGGTTTGACCTGTTACATCTTGGCCTGTCAGGAAGGACAGACCTTGGGCTGTTATTAGGGATTGTATATAACCTGTATGTCCCACCCCGGCCCATAGACCTACTTCTTCAGGTAGGTCCTACCTCCTCCCAAAAATATCACCACCCGCTAGACTAAGTGTTCAATCACATGAGCCTATGGGAGACATTTCCCATTCAAACCACTGTACCCACAAAATATGCTAACTTAACTCTCAGGCTCCCCTTTGATTTTCCTTGCCCCCTCCCCTCAGGACCTTTGTGGGTTCTATTTCCTCAGCCTACAGCATTCTTCCTCACCTTCAGCTGACTGATGATTACTAATCCTTTTGGCCTCAGTTTTCAAACCAAGCCCCTGTGCATTCAACAGCTGTGTGCTGAGACTCCACTCTAGGACAGGCCCTGTGCTTCCTGAGGCATCTGTTGACACATGATGGCAGGGTCCCTGAAGTATCCATCTTGAATCACAACTTCCAGCTTATCCCTGACCCTCGATATCCCAGAGACAAACAGCGGGGAGCGGGAGACTTGATGGTTAGACCTACAGGTGGTGGCATCCTCTCAGCTTCCGTCCCATTACAGACATCACCTGCAGGGTGACACCAGAAGACAAGGGAGGCTTATGAGTGTGTTCAGAAGGGTAGCTGTGTTTCACTGGGACAGAAGAAATAGGCTTGAGGATTATCCTGGTCCGATAGTCTCAGCACCATTACCTGTTTTCCTTTCTTCCCATATAGGGGACCCCAGAATTTCTTTCTCTATCTCTGTACAACTCTGTACCTAACTTTCATTTTTAAAACTGAAGCAGACACCCCCATGTCTGTGAGTTTGCATATCATTGTAAGTATTGGAAATATGAAAACAGGTTTGTGGTTATTACCAATCATCTGTCTCGCAGGCCAGGTTTGAAAGTGTATGAAATATCCAAGACAGGGTAAGGATTCTAACTGGGATTTGAAATCAAATACTGGGAGGGAAAGCAG
This sequence comes from Peromyscus attwateri, assembly GCA_902168425.1. Classification (NCBI taxonomy): domain Eukaryota; kingdom Metazoa; phylum Chordata; class Mammalia; order Rodentia; family Cricetidae; genus Peromyscus; species Peromyscus attwateri. Next base: position 4,499 of record CABHPP010000480.1, on the reverse strand, counting down.
AGGTTGATACAGGGAAGCCAGGCAAGGCCCAAGAGACCAGTCCAGCTGTGCATGATGCTCTTCATAGAGAAGAGAATGCTGGAGTGGTTTCAGCTCAGGGACAGCATCAGGGGAAGTCAAATGACACAGAAACCAGATGTCTAGTCACTATTCCTAATGATTGACACAAAGCTAGTAGTATTCAAAATATGTGCTAAACTAGTATACACAAATGAAGGCAGTAAAAAAAAAAAAAAAAAAAAAAGGTGGGGAGCTGGGAAACACAGTGATAAGATAGGCTATAGCACCAGTGAGGAGAGCAAAGAGAACCCAGAGCGATACCCAAGTCTTTTTTTCTCCCCAGTGAGTTTCCTTGTGGCTATTTACAAAGGGATTGTTTACAGGAGTGTAGACCTGGCATGAGTAGCCACACACCTGAAGAAAATGCCTCTCCCTTCCCCATCAACCAAGAACTGTTATAAATCACTAGGGGCCGGGTGGTGGTGGCGCACACCTTTAATCCCAGTACTCAGGAGGCAGAGCCAGGCGGATCTCTGTGAGTTCGAGGCCAGCCTGGTCTACAGAGTGAGATCCAAGAAAGGTGCAAAGCTACACAGAGAAACCCTGTCTCGAAAAACCAAATAAAAAAATAAAAATAAATACATAAATAAACCACCAGGGAAGGGTGGAACCCCATGCTCCCCCCGCTACCCCACCCCCGCTTCCATGACAGAGTGTTGATGGACCCAGTCTTATGGAAATTTAGTGCAGGTTATCACAGCATATTTTAAATTCGAAGGTGCAACAGCTATGCCCTGCCAAGAAGTGCGGGTTTCCCACCTCTCCCTGCTCCTTCTCCCAGCTCTTACATTCTTTCTGATGGTCTGTGTGCCTTGGAGTATAGATGCTCCATCTATGACTGAGCATTCAGTAGTCATTTCTCCTCAATGCTCTAACCAATTATGAATCTCTGTATTAACTACTGACCACTGCAGAAAGATGCTTCATAGACCAAAGCTGATCGCAACACTAATCTATGTGTGTAAACATAGCTATTTAGAAGGTAATTTGAATGACATAGCATGCCCATTAAGCAAAACAAAGGCAATGCTCTCCCAATAGGGCATATGACCTCCCAAGACATGGGCCTTTGCCTGGGTTTACAGTACCAGACTTGGACACCCTCCTATGGATCAAGCATTGTCCAGATTTTTCTTTGTTGGCATCTATGATTTGGTATCCTCAGTAAGCACCATGCATCCTGGAGGTCAGTGAGTGAAATCAGAGGATCTTCTGTCAAGTTTATGAGGTTTCTAGGAGCTGGAGCACACAGTATGGTACATTCACTCCCACAGCCACTCTTGATCTCCCTTCATCCAAAGTCAGGAGTCTTCCCCACCATGCTGCTTCCTGACCCCACAGCATGCTTGCATCTAAGGCTCTTGCATTTGAAATCCTACAAAGAAAGAGGAATCCACCATAGTAGCCTCTGCAGAACCCCATCAGCTTCACCATTTTGGACACAGATGGTCATGAATCTTGAATAAGCCATACATTAATAGCTCACTGCTGGCCATTTTATAAAACAGAGGCCATGTATTTTTAAATGTCAAGACAAGCATGGGTGGGAAGGAAACATGGCCCTATCATCTAGGACACAGATGGCCAGGGAGCTCTTACAAGAAAAGTAGGGTATAGAAACTTTGCATACAGTGTGTCTTCAGGAGGCACAGAGCCCTGACAAGGCAGATAGATGGTTTGGGACCAGGCAGGGTGCTCTGTCTCTAAGTAGATGCTCTCATCCCCTGCCCAGATGTGGCTTGGTATCATTGAGGACATCAGAGAGAGACTGCTGCTTGCAAGATTGTCAGTTTAGGGCTGCAGAGATGGCTCAGCAGATAAAAACATGCACTGCTCTTGCAAAGGACCTGAGTTCAGTTCCCAACATCCACATCAGGTGATTCAGGTGGCTTACAGCTATCTATACCTCCAGCTCCAGGGAATTCAACATCTCTGGCCTCTGTGGACACCTGCATTTACATGCACATACCTACACTTCAACATACATACATATGCATAATTTTTTAAATTATAATCTAAAAAAATATTTTCACAGCTAACTTGAATTATTTTGTTTAATAAATTACCCAATTCTTTTTTATCTCTTTGCTTCTCTCCCAGCACATTAAGACCTCTAATAATGTCAGAGACTCTGATCTGTTTTTTGCTGTCTCACAAGTTTCCCATATGAAGCTCAGAATAGAGTTTTTGGAAAATCTAGATGGACCCTTAGTGATCACCAGGCTACCCCTCCCCCAGCATGAAGCACAAGGCTAGACCAACTCTCAGTATTTTCCCAAACCAAATTAGAACAAGCAGAACCTTAAAATGGCACACGAAGTCTCATCTTCCACATCTGCCCTCTGCCTCTCTTCCCTTCCAGCACACAGAAGCTAGAGCGGGAAGACCTTTTAGAATCCGTGTTCCCCACTGCAGTGAAGGCCTGAGACCCTGGACTTCAGTGTGTGTCGCCTCTGAGCTTAGCCTTCAGAGTCGCATGGGCTCATTCACAATGGGCACTTGATCCAACACTGGCCAAATTTCTAAGGCCTGCCTTCCCTGCAACCAGGCCTCATTCCCCAAGCTCCTCTATTTTGGGTCTTGGGTGAAGTTGAATGCTATTTTTATTATTATTATTATTATTATTATTATTATTAATAATATTTTGGAGTCACACTGACATTAGAATTCCATAGTATGAATTTGTGATTTTTTTTTTTTAGTTGCCCATTGAAAAAGCCTGTGAACTTAGGTGTTCCAATGGAAGCCATTTGTTCTTGCGGCAAAATCTCTTTTGACCTTTGCAGATTCTCAGATGAATCGGCTAGTCATTGACATAATGTATGCACCGGGTAAGAATATTCATTCAGGTTGTTGGCATGCATGACACAGAGCGCCCAGAGGCTGCTTCCAGTGCCAGTGTGCCCTGCTGAATAAGACAGTGAGAATTAAACAACCTCCTAGCCCTCACCCTGCTCAGAGAATGAATTTTGTGTTCATTTGTTAGCTTTGCAGAGTTAATTATAGAGCTAGTTGAGCACGCTAATTTTCTTTGTTGTTGCCTATATGGATGGAGAGCAAAAATAGCTTCCTCTATACAAAGTAACAAGAGTGTCATTTTAATAACCCAATATGAGGTCTATTGTTGATATTTGGATAATAGACTCCTTTGTGCTTGTGAACAAGACCCAAAACACTCTCAACTGACCCGCTTTGCTTTCTTACCATTTTTTTTTCTTCTTCTTCTTCTTTTGGCTTTTTGTCTTACAGAAATTTTTTGATCTGGAAAGAGAGAATGCTTGTGCAACAAAAGAACAAAAGAACCAGACCTTTCCCAAATTAAACCGCAACAAGTACATGGTGACAGACGGGGCAGCTTACATTGGTGGGTATGGGGGTTGAAAAGCTCCCGGGGATCACCCAGACTTTAGGGGTCCACTGTAGCTATTGATGAGGTTGTGCAGCTAAAAAGCGGGAGGGTGAAGGCCAAGAGCTCTTCAGCTAGGCAGACCCTCTCTCTACTCCGTGGCTGGAGATCCTGGAAGACAGTTCACCATCTACAGCCTGTAGACATTCTCTGGTCCGTTTGGCTCATTTTATAAGCAAGGAGACAAAGGGCTGGTGAGAGGTGAGTTCCGTCCGGCATGGAACAGATACATGGACCAAAAATGCTTCTTCTCCTGTCTACAGTGTCATGAGACATCCTGTCTTGGGGCTCTGGGGAGTTATTACGCTGTCTGGGCAGCAAGGACATCCATGCCATCTTCTCGTGACACCTCCGCCATTTTCTAATGTCTATCGTGGAGCAGCTCCCTGGAGCTCCCTGAATTTCAGTTTGCTGTTTTGTAAATGAGGCTGGTGGCAGTTTTTAACTTCACCGAGTGACATTTAAATGAGAGATAATGTACACAAAGCACCTGGCACACGGGTGATGCCCAATTAATGTTAGCGATTAGTATTAAGGCAATAAAATTCCAGGTGCGTAAATCGTTATTACATTGGTGGGGGTTATTCTAACTTTTCACAGCGTGTGGGAGGCCAGGGTAATTCCTTCACTGGAATCATCACAGGCGGAACTGACATTGTCTATAAAAAGGAGACACGCAAATCATAAAGAATTGGGGTGAAGCGGCAGCCTCGGCAGAGAAGAAAAACGTGTTTGTGGGATGCAGGGATGAATATGGAACCCCTATCAGTTATTTCTCGAAATTCCGTGGGCGAATAAAAAACCTTTACTTCGTGAAGCACTTTTACCTTATTTAGTCCTCTTAACATCACTACCAACAGAGAGAAGGGTGTAATTCATGTTTAGAAGTGAGGATATGGGGTCTGAATAAGGAAGTAATTCGGCCATGCAGGTATCCGGAGAGGAGCTGGGTGTCCTATCCAGACTCCGGGGTCACTGCAATCTCGGCCTGAGGATCTCAGTCTCTATTTTTCCTAATTATGGCATTGCCTTC
>CABHPP010000479.1:0-57926 GCA_902168425.1 Peromyscus attwateri | reverse complement strand
TACTGACAAAGTATCAGGATAGTGAAAATCAAAATGAATAAAATTCTTTAATTATCTGGGAATTATAAAACAGCCATGCAAAGAAAAGCTTGAATTTTGCAAAACCATTAAATATTTTCTAATTAATCTACCTGGATTTTTTCATATAATGTATTTAAAAATTCTCACGTAAGCATTCCCATGTATAAACACAACAAAAAATTATCTTAAATATGTAAGGATTTTTGTTGTTGTTTATTTTGTGTTCTGTTTTTTGAGACAGTGTTTCTCTATGTAAAAGTCCTGGCTGTCTTGGAACTTGCTCTGTAGATCAGGCTGGCCTCTACCTCAGAGATCCACCTGCCTTTCTCTCCCAAGTGCTGAGATTAAATGTGTGTGCCACCACCTCCAGGCTAGATACAAAAGATTTTAAAGAAGGAATAAATTAAGAAACACAAGAGACCAATAGTAAGGTGTTGCCTGGCTGAATACAAAGTCTCTTTATGAATGTACAGAATATGGAGTACTTTATATAGAGCCCCCAGAGTCAGCAGATGGATAAGGTGTAACACTCAGACACATAAGACTGATTTACAGATTACCTTTGACCTGTAAAGTCATGAGTAGACACGCAGAAAATCACGTGCCTAAGCAGAGAGTAAAGCCAAGCAAAGATCAAGTAAAGTTCAAATTGAGTGTGGCAGGAAGAATATTGTTTTAATTATATAATACAAATTTCCTGAAAGAAAATATCTTTGCATTATCTCTCTTTAGCTCCGTTTTTGAAAACGTGTTGACCACTAAGGCTAAGGATGAAATAGACTCCCAAACTGCTAACAGCTTTTAAAGAATACCCTTTCTTGTGTATGTTCGGCTGTGAATGGCTGCGTGTGCTCTGGTGTGTTCTTGTTGTGGATGTTTGGTTTTGAGATAAGGTCTGTCACTGGCTAGGAGCTCACTGAGTAGGCCGACCTGACTCTCCAGTACAGCTGGGAGTCCCCTTTGTCTCTGCGTTCTCAGAGCTAGGATTGCAAATCTAGGTCACCCATTCCCATGTGGATTGTGAGAATTTGCTCCAGGTACGGAGGCTTGCACAGTATGCATTTTATTATGACTGAGCCTTCTCCCTTCTTCCAAGCATTCCAGATATTTTCTGGAGTTTCTTGAGTGGGCCGTTACTTGCTCTGTTTGGTGGTATAGCACTTCTCAGACAGTATTGAGGAAGTCCTTGTGAAGGATCGAATGGACAGTTTGTATGAATTTGCTTTGAGTTGATGGGCACTGACTTTTATTCCTATTTCTGAAAGAAAATTCAGTCTCAGAGTCATGGCTATAAAAAAATATTTAAAAATGTAGAGCTTTCATGATAAAGAAGTAAGACATCAATTCATAAAAGATAGTATAGTTTTTAAAACCCGGACATATTTAATGTAATAATCCCTTTAAAAAATGTTATGGAAGTCACTCCATTTTTATTGAGTATATTTTATATACCATAGAACTAACTTAAGTTTCAGTATATTTAAATGATGCGTAAATTGTCACAGTTGATTTAATCTTATTATAATAAGTATTCCAGAAAGAAATCCTTGCCTAGTAAAGGCATCCCTGTGTCTTTTACCTTTTGACCCTTGGAAGCCAGAAAAAAAAATCTGTTTTCTCTCCTTATTGGTTAATCTTTCCCAAACTTTTCATATAAATTGCTCATATAATGCATGTCTCTTGTGATTGCTATTTTCCCTTAGTCACTTAAAAGTTATTCATATCTAACATGTATAATTACTTAATTATTTTTGTTTCATAATAATATTCCACTGTAGGCATATACTGCGTTGTATTTGTCAGTTGATAGAAATGTAAATTATTTCCATTCTTTGGCTGCTTGTCGTCATGCTGCATGAACATTTGTGTAGCATGTTTTATTTGGGTGTCCTTTCATTTCCCCCTGGTGTTTATGTAGGAGTGGGAATGCTGAGCCACCTCATCATTCAGTCTTGCATTTTGAAGGACCATTGAACTCCTTAACAAAGGAGAGTTAACAGGTCCACGTGTTCAGGGTTCTTGCATAGTTCATACTTCGCCCATCTGGTGGAGCCATAGCAGTCACTGGGATCTGCGTTTTCCTAAAGTCCAGGGTTGGGAACTGCTTCTCAACTCTGGACTTTAGGAAAACTCTCTGCCATACCTTTAACTGATTTCTTAATTTTAGGTTGTTTTTTCCTCTATTACTAAATTAAAAAAAATTAATAGAGAAATCTTTTAAAAGGAGAAAAGAAGATATTTTTATTCCAGAAGATACAAGTTTGGTGATTTTTACTTTTTTTAGACTGACTATTCTGAGTGAATTTTTGCTCAGATACACCCAATTAAGTCCTACCAATTTTATTTTATTTAGAATTCTAAATCATTTTTCTCTATTCCCTCTTTACTTATGCAATTGATTCAGGAGGAATTAATCATTTCAAGATTGCCTTATATTGACAAAACTCAAGATTGGCAATTCAAGCTTCAGCCCGAGGAGTCTTGTACAGTGAGATAGTACACTGACTAGTTTTCCAATTCCTCTTTCCTAGGAAAATGCTCATCTCAGTATCCCAAAAAGTTTCTTCTTCGGCAGAGACTCAATTATTTACCTTCCTGATTTTGAAAATCTTGTCTTTTGTTAATTACAGATGTAATTAGATGTAATTTTCAAACTGTATTCCATTTCCATAGACTTATTTTTCTCTACCATGTCCTGCAACCTATTGAATCCCTATTTTTTTCATGTCTTTTCGTCACTGTGACTAATACCTGAGACATAAACTGTATAGGAGGAAAGATTTAATTTGGCTCAGAGGATTCAAATTTGGTTGAATCCATTGTTTTGGGTAAAGGTGAGACACTATCATGGCAGAGCAAGCATACTGCTGGCGGATCAGGTATGGTGATAATGAAGAAGAGGGGAAGGGTGGAGTCAGAGAAGAATAGAGGGAGGAAGAGAGAGATGGAAAGAGAGAGAGAGAGAGAGAGAGAGAGAGAGAGAGAGAGAGAGAGAGAGAGACAGAGAGACAGAGAGTGACACACAGGAAGAGAGAAACAGAGAGAGTTAATCTGAGACATAGCCCCACCCACTGAAGGCCAGGCCTTTAACCCATGAGCCTGTGGCTGACACTGCATATTGGAACTATAACAATATCTTCTTTGTTCATCCCAAGGAAATTATGCAAAGCCATAATTTCATGTTTCCCTGTGAAAGCTGTGTATTGGATATTAGTGCCCTTTGGTTTCACCTTGCACCTGCTAACAAGCAAAGAGAGGGAGTCCAGCAGAAAAGATTTAGACCTCAAGATGGTGCGGACTGAGCACACTCTTATGATTTCAGCCTGCTGTGTTTACTACATAGGAAAAATCATTATTAGGGAAGAAAGGAATGAGAGCTAAAGATAGTAAGTGACTAATAGATGCTGGCTGTGACTTGCTCCTGTCCTTTAAGGAACTACAAAAGATATTAGTTTATTTAGAAGGTGCTGCTTTCATGAAACCTCAAAATAAAGCTAATAGCATTGGCTAATCTAAGCTGGTTTCATGTTTAAAATAGCAGTGTTTTGTTGAATGATATCTGAAACTCTCTAGCTTTAGATTCTGGTTCAAATTTCATTATGTTCAAGATGCATTACCCGAACCGTTTAAATCACAGCGTTTTTACTTGATAAAGGGGTAATTAGGCCAACATTGTTATAGTTTGAGGTCTAAACACAATGATGTATAGAAAGGCCCTCACACAAAATGTCATGCATTTAATCCTGAGAGAATGAACTCATTAAAAAATACCTTTAGGAATTAAATGAAAAACAAATGACCTAGAGAGTAAGCAAATTTAAAATACAATACCATCTTGGGGTCACTTGCTTTCAACAGTATTTTTCAAAGACCACATTGTATATTCTTAATCCCTGAATGTGACAGTTTCTCTAATTATGTGTCTACACATTTGCACACACATTCAGCCCATCATTATATTCAAGATACACCCACTGGACTGTAGCTAAGTCTTTAATGAGTTACTAATGAACATCTTAAGCTTAGATCAGCATTCAGAACCATCCTAGAGAGTGTTGAAAAGCCATTCCAATTACAAAGCTGTGGCTTTTAATTAGACCATAGGCCCAATAAAATTTCCTGTTTTCACTCTTCCTACTTTGAGGATATCGGATAGCAAGTGGCAGCTGTCCCCTCATTTTGATATCATTAGCCATATATGAAGTTAAAAGGGCTGAATTCCATCAGCTAAATCTGAGAAATCGTTGCATTGATCAAATAAAAAGACAAAACAACATGCAGACATTACAATAGTACTCTGCATCGTTTCATTCTTTTTTCTTGGACTTAGATGGCTTTAAAACAGACAGATTGATTTCGTTGTTGCATCAGAGAATAACAGATGATGGGAGGTAAAACGATCCAGATACAATTAGCTCATGTAGGTGAAAAAATAAAAATAAAAAACAAAAAAAACCCTCCTCAAACTTATAAAAAGAACACGCAGTCTGCTTTCACACATTACCGATTCTCTACAAGCTGTTAGAGGCACTGCAGAAATAGTAGTTATAAATATTACCTGAATTAGATCAAGAGTACTCTTTACTGGAGCTCCCCATAAAAGTCAACAATGGTGCTATTTAGCAGTGATCCTTTTTGTTCCATTTTGCTCCATTTCCCTCGATACTTTTAATAGTGGGTGAGACCATGCAAAACTTAGGGGCACATGCCTTCATAAAGAAGGAGAACAATAGGTAAAATATGAAGCAACAGGCCGGTGTGCCGCTCTCCCTCCAGGAACATTGCACAATAGCTTGAAAGAGGCCTTTCAGGTTAGTCACAATAGCTGGTAGTTGGAACTACTGTGATAGCCCTGTTGTATAGGTTAACGATGGCTGTCAGCAAGCTTAGGTTGAGCCTCTGCAAGAGATAAAATTATATAGAGGTATATTTAATTTTTTATATATTGTATACTTATATATATAATTTCAAATATATATATTTGAAGGTAGGTATCCAATAATAAACATAGTATGAATGTACCACCAATATGACATCATCAATCATTGTGACATTTGAGCTTGTTAGCGTATATTCTGTGTTGTTAAGCAGCTTTTAGGCACTCATTTTGTGTTTGTGTTGACCATGGGGATGAGACCTCGTGGGGAAAATCTCTTGCCACCCTAAGGGGGGAAAAAGGAAAATAAAAAGATTTGTACTTTTCTCAACTGTTTTCAAAGATGCCAGTTTTGATTAACTTAGCAAAGACAGAACTCACAAGACTGAGCTCTGTGAATATCTGCATCGTTTTTGCTTATTTTGCCCACACATCCAGGCTAAATGGCAGTGTGATTGAAGAAGAGTACCCCATTACCACAGCTGCACAGAATTTTAAAGAAATGGTTGCCATAAAGCATTCTGAACACACGGCTTCCATAACATTGAAAATTAATATTCCTGAAGAGGGTAGCAGATGAAAGAAGTCAGTATTCTAGAGAAAAAAAAATCCAAAGCTTGAGTTTTGTTACCAGGAATTACAATCTGTTTGTGTTTTGTTTGCAAAGAGCAGGTGTTTTTAGTTGGAAAAGAAACATTTACATTTAGATGCCATTCTTTTAGTGAGTAAGATATGTAATAAGCATTTTGTTTAATTTGAATGAAAATAAGTCTGTCTTTTGGGAAAAAGCCAATTTATAAAAAAAAATTTACAGAAATTGCCTGCTTACTCGTGTTCACAAGTATTTGAGATTTGTATTATAGCATTACTATTTAGATAGTCAATACAATAAGTCAGAGCTCTTACCTACTCACATACCTTATTGCATTAACAAAATTAAACTGGAAAGCCAATTATAAAATAATCTCTAGAAGTTGTCTTCCAGTCCTGCAGAATAATTTTGCCCTTAGCTTCATTCACAGAGGAGCATGTAACTCTATCACTTTCTTCCTGTCTTATACAGCCTTGGCAATTTATTTTCACTCAGTCTTCAGTCAAAACTTTATTTTATTTCATTTCACTGGCAAAAGCTAGATTGTTGAGAAGTGTCAGGAAATGAGTCTGGGAGGAAAATAGTTCTCCACACAGGGCATATCTATACTGCGTGGAACGATTCCATCTAGAGAAAGGATCTAGTACGTGAGATGGACTTACACTCAAGGTTACCATAAAAGTTGCTTCATCATACAATGGGGGACAAATCATCACTACTGAACTATTTTCTCTAAGAATGTACAATTAAAATACATTTTTCCATGTCACAAGTTCTACATTGTAATTTCTGCTTATGGCATCCTTAGGTAGCTGGTTGAGTTGGAGCTTTTCTGACGACATTTAGATATTCCTATGAAGCCTATAGAGAAAATCTACAGCAATTACATATACCTTAGGGAGAAAGCAAGGAAAAGTAAATCTTTCATATGGGCAGCAGCATGGTGCTTGGGGAACAAGTACCTTTCAGGTTTACATGAGAAAGCAGAAATGATAAATAGCCATTGTTTACACAAAAGGAAATGAAGTAAAAGTCCACTCCACCTCGTGGGAGGGGGAAATTCAGGAACAAGTAAGCATTGCTATTCCATCTACTTCAATATATTTTTTAATATATAGTTAGTCATTTCAACTTAGCCAAATAGTTCTACTCTTAATAGTTTAGTGAATATTCTTAAGAAGTTACTAAATGCAAAAAAAATAAAATTATTGACAATTTTAAGGTGAAAAACTGGGCCAAACATCATTCTACAGATGCAATGATATAGTCAGATAGTCAATTGAAGGGAGATTTGAGTCAGGACCTCACAAATGCTTTCTTTTTTTTTTTTTCTTTCTTTTTTTTTTTGGTTTTTCGAGACAGGGTTTCTCTGTGTAGCTTTTCGCCTTTTCTGGAGCTCACTTGGTAGCTCAGGCTGGCCTCGAACTCACAGAGATCCGCCTGCCTCTGCCTCCCGAGTGCTGGGATTAAAGGAGTGCGCCACCAACGCCCGGCTTACAAATGCTTTCTTACAGGCTTCCTTGATGGGTACTTTTATAACATGTTGATACTTCATTTGGTAGACGAGTTAAACTACAATCAAAGCGATGAAAACAGAGTGCTGAGAATGTGATAGCATATGATGTCAACAGTAGAAATTATAATCAGAGATCTTTTCATTTAGTGTGCGGGGGAGGAGGGGTTGAATCTTGAAGATCAAATTTTAAAACAGGCTTTGAATGAAATTTTAGAAGAAAAATATGATGACTTCCAATGTTGCTTTCAGATATGTAGTGAATAATCTGGAGGATTTGCGGGAAGACCGAAATTTGAGTCCAGTATGAATTCAAGGAAGCTTGAAGAATAGGAGAAATTTCCTGTAAGCAGATAGTTTGAGGGAAGGGTTAGACAGGTATGAGAAAGAGTTCACACATGATACTTCCAAGAGACAGTAAGGAGAGGCAAAGATAGCTTTATTAGCATCCATTTTAAATTCTGTATGAATCATATTTAATTAACTAGAAAAGTGACTCATAAAATATAACCCAAAATCCAGAAACAAATGACTTACATAAAGTATCTTTAGTTTGAGAAAGCTAATTCACTTTGAACCTTGGTAGTCTCTCATGTGTTAGTGCCATCAAACTCTTCTAGAAGTATACCCATTGCTTTACATTGTTTTATTCAGGTTCTAAGCTCATTTTTACGATCGATATTTCTTTAGAAGAAGCAACTATCGTAGGCCACTAAACTGAGGAGAAAAAAAAAAAAAAGCAGAAGTCGCCAAACTTCTTTAGAAACAATGGATATATGTTTACAATTTTTATTGATTCTTTTGTTTTTGAAATCATAATATAATTAGATTATTTCGCCCTCTCCTTTCCTTCCAACACGCCCTCCCAGAGATCCCTCCTTGCTCTCTCTGAAATTCATGGCAGTCTTCTTTTTATTAATTGTTGTTTCATGCATATATGCGTGTGTATATACATATTTAGTCCTACATATGTAAATCCAAACTGCTCAGTCTGCATAATGTTACTTGTATGTATTGTTCAAGTCCGTGTTGATTTTTGAAAGTGTATTTCAATGAGTACTCGTATTTTCTGTTTCCAACTCCCTTTGTCCATGCTGTCTTCCTCCTTTCATTCCCTCCTTTCTTTCATTTCTTATTGTTATTTTGGAAAAGATTCTTGTCATGTAGTCTGCTCTTTCCATGAACTCACAGAAATCTTCCTGATTCCTCCCCTCAATTGCTAATATTGCAGAATTAGATGCCATGCCAACTCTTGTGACTATTTCAACTGTATATTCTACATATAATATAAAAATGATGGCACTACTATCAAAAACATTTTATTTCTTTAATGCTTACTTTATTTCCTTTCCTTTCTTCTGGTTTCTTGTCTACATACAAACAGCACCATGAAATTTTCATATGGCAGAGTATTTTGATTGAAAGAGTAAACATAGACGTGGCATAAATAATTTAATAAATCCAGTGTACTACACTAATAATATTTTAATATTTTAATATATCCACTATCTACTATCTGGCAATTATTTACTAGGAAAGCAGAATCAAAGTCCTTAAATGATGAAAGCCTTTGCCTAAGAAGTACTGAATGACAGAGATATAGCAAGAAAAAGTTGCTTATAATGAATATTAAATATCATTCATGACTGCAGCAATTCATATTTGAAAACAGCAGATGCACCATTTTGTACCAATGACTCCTTTATCAGAGATATCTGATGTTTTAATAATTAAAATGAAATTCCTGTTTCTGTGAAGGTTACAAAGAAATCTTGGTGCACTTACTTTATAAGAATGTCAGAAACTATAGTCTCAAATGCATCTAGGAGGGGGAGTTCTAAAAGAGAGGGTTGCTAAGGACCAAACCTGTTAACGCCACAGGTTGCAGTGTTTTTCATCAGGACTTTGAAAAAGTACCTGTTCTTTTTAAGAATCTAGACAAGAAAATGGACACCAAGAATGTGAAGCATGTCTCGAAATATCCAAAGACACATAGTTTCTAAGGAGGACTGAGTGATTTTTTTCAGCCATATATAGAATTTATACAAGTGGGTGGAGAGTGCAAGTATAGATATCACCTTACTTCACAGGAAGAATCCCTCTTCTTCAAATACAGTTGTGCCCCAAGGACATCAGAAGCTTCTAATTACAGCTTCTTCCCATGAATTCTGGTGGATTATTTGCAAGGGTTAATACTAGCATGTGAGTTAAGGAATCTTTTTACATGTAAGATTCTAGGGGTTTACTAGACTTTTAACTGTGGTTGTTATTTTGATGATTAAATATTACGATAGTTCTGAGGATCACAAATTGGATGTATGGTTATATATCCTTGGAAGTTCTGCAATGCCTTAATCCTAGTATGTGCAATATTTTTTAAGATAAAAGTTAAAATTTGGGGCTTTGCTGCCACTCTTCGGTGACTCTGAAGTGTGGCGAATTTAATTGAGTGTGAACTATATTGCATGACACAACCCAGGTTTCATTTCCTCCAACTTAAGAGGCATATAAATTTAACTTCCTGTTGTTTTTTTTTTTTTTTATTCTTTTGACTTTGTCCATAAAATTAGGTTCTTTCCTCATGCAAATGAGCTTTTGTGAGATCCCTGATTGTTTCCTGCTTAGCTCTGGGACATGTTCTTTATAGTTCATGTGGAGAGAATGTTCAGGTAGATCAGACACAGTGGTATTTGTCACCTCATGTCTACTGCATATGCATTTTGATCAGTTGTCATTTTCTGCTTGCTGTAGAATTGGCTTTTTTTTTTTCAAATATTTGATCGCTACTTCAGAGAAAATCCCTGTTTTTTTTTTTTTATTTTTGTTTTTGTTTATATCTTTCCCAGCCACGTCATTCTCTTTCCTCTCAACAATTTGTCCTAGATAGAAACTTAAAAATGACTGTGACATACGGAGCCTTCTGACTGTTGCTTCCTCCCTGGTATTCCAAACTATTGAGCTAACTGTGCTAATTCCTGAACAGTTCAAAGCTTTTCCACACAGGAGACCTCTGCCATAGCCCCAAGTACTTTTTGCTTCTGATTTGTATGACTTTTGTTATAGTTTGGTGTGATTTCTTTTTTTTTTTTTAAGTTCAGATCTTAACAACAACAAAAAAATACTCTTAGTTTGAGTATTACCCCCATGAGTGTCTTCCTTAAAGATTCAAATACACCCTTTATAGCTCACCACATATATGTTTTCTGAGGACTGGCCATATATCTGTATCACATTCTTTTCTTCTTTATGTGTTATGTCTCAATGGCCCTTGCGAGATGAGTGGTTCATTTGCACTCCCTTGTAGTCTGCTTTGTCCATGACACTCTTCTGTACCTTAAAGAGAAGCTGATACTTGAGGAGAACTCCATACTTACATGTCGAATGAATGAAATCAAACAAGCTCACATCCCATCATTCCAAATGAGCCAGGATGTTAACTTGGCAAGGAATAAAATCTTTCACCATCACTATAACAGAAGCTTTTTGTATAACATATTATATAACACACTTTCACAAGTGTCTTGACACAGAATGGCTGTAAAGATGGTCAGAGACATGTATTTGCAAATAATTCCATAAATTATACACAGTTAGTTTCGTTATCACTAGGAGTATAGAGGAGAGGGACTTGAGAAATTTGAAACATGCTTTTTGACACATTCCATTTATGTAGCTGATCAGAATGGTGTTTGAACTGTATTTATATATATACATATAAGTGTATATGTATATATACAATGCTATATTATGTTGTTTAATTGTAAATCATTTCGTATCAGTGTTATAGGCATTAAATTTAGAGCTTTCTATCAGGTGGAATTTCTGATTTTTTAATTATTACTTTTTTTTCTGTAAAGGTTTTATTTCATGTGATGGAGTGATATGATTTTAGTTTTAATTTACAAATAACACAATGATTACCACAAAGTGCTTTTTCTTCATTGATTAATTTTTTCTTCACTGCTTAATGTCAGCCATATAGAATAACAATATATCTTTAAACATTCAGCTGTAATAGTTAAAAATGTATGTATCAAGAATGATGTATGTATTGAGAATGGTGTTTTCCTTTGTAAATCCATTGCTTTCTGTTGAGAAGTAGATTTCATTATCTTTCCTGTTGAATAAACTCTTATTGAGTAAACTATAGTTAGAGTAGAGAATTGTGTATCTCGCTTATCACACCATAAAGAAATCATGTACTTAGGTAGCTCTATTTTTTCATAGCATATAATATATGATTGTTGTGTCAATTTTTTTGAATTATCATATGTGTATAATTTTATTTTATCATTGTTGTCTTGGTCTTCCATATTTATTCATTTATGTAATATGCAACATTTGTCAGTAAAAATCACTGTGTATATAAGTGGCAAAAATATATGTATATCTTTTCACAATAATGTCCATCATAGCTCTTAATACAGTATCTTTCAAAAATGTTAGCAAAATGACCAGAAACATATAAATAAATACAAAACAATCATTTAACTCTGCACCAGAACAAAACAAAATAAAAAAAAATAACAAAAATAACAAGATCCCTTTATATTGTCAAGGTTTTTTATGTAAAAACTGAGTTTGGTAGCCAATACTTCATACTGGGTAAATTAGTGCCAATAGTTTGTATCCTAAAGCTATGAGATTATTAAATACATAGTGCCCATAGTTTGTATCCTAAAACTATGAGACTATTAAATATAGAGAACTATTATATTTTGTAGGTAACTAGCTTATTCAGTCTCTGGAATTATGTCTAATTTTCTGATCATATTAGGAATGGGGATAAGAAGTTTTTCCTAATAAGAATAGTGTTTATAATCTCTAGGGGCTAGAAAAATTCTTTGCTCAGTCCCTGGATTGTCTGAGTGGGACTTGGGGTGGCTGGTCCTAAGCCATATAGAATAACAGTATGTCTGCAATAGAGGGCTGCCTTGGGGATGGCCTCTACTGGGCTCCTCTGAGGCCTGAGTAAGCAGGGGGTCTATCTGATGGTGCGCCCTGCGGTCCCCGCAGGTGGCAAGCACAATGAGAGACATCCAGCCCTTGCTGCTCCACTGCGACATGCTGAGCGCAGCCCAGGAGGCGCTCTACCTCCCAGACATCTTCTTCAGCAGCCAGCTGCAGAGCGCGCCACTGCTCATCGAGGACAAGGCTCACGTGGAGCTGCCAGAGGAGTTCGTGGACCCGGTGCCCAAGGAGCACAGATTGCAGCCCAAGGTGCGGCCAGCGGGGGATGGGGCTGGGGTGGCAGGGCAGGGGCTGATGGGAGACTCAGTCCCAAGCAGCTCTCCTCATGTTGCATTCCACATTTTCTGGTGGTCTATGTTTCTGCGTTAGCAAAGCATGCCTAGTCACATCCTTATTTTGAAATATTTTATTTAGAATTTAGAGTTGTGATGGAAACCAGGGATTGTGACAAACACTTGTCATCCCAACACTTTAGAGGTGGAAATGGAAGGATCAGTGTCCAAGACAAGACTAAGCTATGTAGTAAATTTTCAGACCAGCCTGGACTACCCTATCTAAAAAGACAAAGAAAAACCAAAACAAACAAAGAAAAAATAATAAGATTGAGTTAGAAATGCTATTTTGCTTTATTGAAGGACACTTGAAATGACTTTTTTAGTAAAGCATTTAACTAACTATTTAATCCCTAATACTATGAAGAATAAGCTTAAACATTTCTGATCATCTGGTTTGGGAAAGAAGTCTCATCAATAGAAACTAACAAGGTTTTGAAAAGATTATGATTAAAGCATCTTGGTAAGGAATCATGCATAGTCATTTAAAGTATAAAACCTCATGAAAAGCTAGTAATCTCGTGAAAATGTTGGAATGTACGTGTGATCTTGCTTCCCAGCTGGTAACTCTAATGTGCGACTCTATTGAGTCCAGCTATTGAAATGCTACTATAGAATATTTCCACAAAATTCAATACTATTATCCCCAATACTATATACTATCAATTTTCTTTTTCTTTCCTCACAAAACTCCATAGGGTAGTCTTATCCCTGTAATTTCCCTGGGGGAGCATAACATTCACAACTTTGTATGCTTCAACATGGGAAATATTTGGCTGAAAACCATGAATTTCAAGTTACCCTGCCCACTCTCTAATTTTTTGGAGGGGTAAAATGTAAGAAATGCAAGGGGGAGGTGAACATCACTGTATTGGTTGTGCTTATTGTCCAAGCCCCATTGTGGCAAAATAAAATAGAAGGCTTTATTTCAATACTAGGGTTGAAAGAGGTGCATCGTGAATCCATTTCAGGTTTAAGAGACTCCGGAGACTTAAAGTCAGTTCTTCAGTTCTATTGAGCACATGAGAAGAGAGAAGGGTATAGGGAACATGGTGCTCACCGTGGCTTTGTGGCCTCAGTCATCCTGTCCCATCAATGCTCTTCAATCTGTCCATTCAAATGATCATTTCTTCTTTCTGAGTATGAGTGGGGGCCATGGTGACGGTGGTGTCCACAGCAAGGGACATGTAGATGTGTCTCTAGTGTGTTGCAAAGATTCAAGGGCAGTGTAGAGTACCCATTTTTCCTGTTTTGCTGGGACTCTTTCAGATATGACATGCTCCAAAGAAGGCACATTTTCATATATTCACATAATATGTTTCAGTGGTCAGAGAAATTTCGAGGTGATTTTGACTGGAATAGTATTGTACAATAATGCTTCAAATAAATATCTTTTAAGTTACTCCAGTGAAGCAGTATTCATGGGAATTTATAGAAAATATGAAGGACAAATCCAGAAATGGTGTTTGATTTACATTATTAAAACTTAGAAATGTTTAAAAGAATACACACACACACACACACACACACACACACACACACACTGTTGTTTGCAATTTTGTCTTCTGATGAAAATTCAGAATATAGGATTTTTTCCTAACTCTTAGAAGTTATTGATATGTAGATAATTTCATTGTTTTTTTTTTGTCTCATAACACTCTTCGATATCACTAGCTTTTAAATCCTGCCACATATATGTCATAATGCAAGGTAGTGGTGGGTTTTAAATTACACATTTCTATAATAGTAAAAAAAAATGTAATTATACTGGACTTTATTTTAAACAGAGATGAATGTGGAAGTACTTGGTTGCATGGGAGCTCACAAACAGAGGGTAAATGCTGTGTGATGCAAAGGAAGTGAAAGAACCATAAAAATCTGTTATCACTGTGATATGTTTAGAAAGTTGCTGTCCTGTGAAAGTAATTTTTCAGTGAGACAGCGAGACTGAAGGTCATTTGAGATTGTTTCCCACAGAAAGAGTAAAGAGGAATAAGTAAATATTACAGGAGCATAGTCCTTCCCCGAAGTGAAGAGTGCACACAGCTAGAGTGCTTAGATTGGTATTAAAAAAAGTAATTGAAGTAAGAGAATCATATTGTCTTGAAGTCTTTAAGTTGAAAAGACACGGCAGAATTCAAACAAGAAAATGTCAGGGATTTCAAGTTCTTTCATTACCCCTGTGTGTTTCTCAAAGGAAAAGAAACAGCCTTGTGAGATGAGGATGCTGTAAACATGTACTTAGTCCTCGGAACACAGTTTAAATAGTGAAGGACAGTATTAATGTGATCAACCTGTGGCTTAAAAGTAAACTTCATCTTGCCTTAAAACTATCCTAAGTTTTATTCTATAAATAATCAAAAAATAAGTAAAGACCCAACAAACCCAGCCATGGCAAGACCCAACTAACCCAGCCATGGCAAGACCTAACAAACCCAGCCATGGCAAGAGAACGAGTCCTTTTCCTCCTTTTCAAGTGGCATGTTGACATGTTTATCCTCAAATTTATTTAACTTTTTAGAGATAATAGAAGTTAGGAGCTAATGAATGTTTGGATTCACAGAAACCAGAAATTCACTGCATAATAAGAAAATCACACACACACACACACACACACACACACACACACACACACTTAATCCCGGTTCTCTGAAGCGCTTTCAGTCAGGGGAAAGCTTTAAGTCAATCCCAGCCCAAATCCAAATATCTAAATATTCCCTCAAGGATAGAGGAAGGCCAACAGGTTTTAAAATATTTTTATCAGGTCCTTGATAATTTCAGATAATATACTCCGATAACATCACCCCCTCTACGACTCCCCTAACTCCTCCTGTGTCTACCACCACTGTCCTTCCCCAGTTCACAGTTAGCTCAGCCCAGAGGTAAAGGAAGAGACCACTATAAACACAGGGATTTAAGTTCAGTGTACTTGGAGCATCCAGTGCAAATGATAGTTTCCTAACACCATTCTAGAAATGATCTAGAGAAAAATGAGCTCGGATCTGATCAGAAAAAGCATGATATTATACTGCAAGGAATTTGGCATTTTTCCGATGGCAGTGATGAAAAAAAAATGTCGATATTAGAATGAATCAGGGAATGGCACATTAAGAAGATGACAAAGGACAACAAGACAAAACAACAAAAACCACTAGAGACTTCAAAACAAGATGGAGAGTTATATTGACTCACAGGAAATAGGAGTTAGCTGTGTTGGTGGCTCTGATTCCAGGAGGGAATGTCTGAGGAGAGAATGTTCATAGTAATCGGGAAGGGGATGAGCTCAGTGCATAGCATCCAGGAAGCCCTAAGAGTTATCCCGGCCTCCCTGGTACCCCAAACCTTGACAATCAGGCCCAATCAGTAAGATTTAAAGATTCATTGTGTATATAAGTCAGAGAAAATACAAGGAAGAGGACCACTATGGTTTAACCCATTAAGTAGGAATAGTTCTCCATTTTACTGAGATAAGGGAGTCAAGGATAGACGGTAACGTTAATAAGGCATGATAGAGTTCCTGGCCAAACAAAGTCAGTCTCATTAAAAAAGAGAAGAAAGGCAGGATTATTCTTTAATAGCACTGTCCCAGCCAGGAATGATAAGATAGCCGGAAACACAAGAACATCTGCTAGAATTTCACTCAGCCCTTCCTTTACTCCCCTGTAATACCTGGCAGGGATACAAGGGAGCCAAGATTAGGTTGAAATTTTGAGCTGTTCTGCCTCTTCAATATATTTAGTCCCCACTCCTATGTGTGTGTGTGTGTGTGTGTGTGTGTGTGTGTGTGCGCGCGCGCACGCGCGCACGCATGCAGAGTTTCAAGTCAAAATCTGGAGAGAACAGGAGATGCTTCTACTCTTATTTGCTCTCATTTAGCATGTAAGGTAGCACTCATTTCAGTAGAGTAATAACCAAAAGTAATCTCCACATGTCTTTTGAGAATTCCTCAGAAATGAACCTTGATTAATCTCTTGCCTAATTAAAACTGATTATTAAAATAGCTTATCCCTTGACTACAGTGTAAATTGGTGCTTTATCTTAAAGAAATGGTTAATGTTCTTGTTGGTTAAGAGTTTTGAAAAGAAAACCTCTGCTCACAAAGGCAATGCCTTCAGAGCTTTTAGTCCATGGCTGTGCTTGCAAAGATCACATAATTTTGCATGTGAGATGCTAAAGTAATTGAAGCTCTCATGGTAAGGACAGAAGTTCATTTGCTGGGTTACATGTAACACCATGATTTGGGAATCCATCCAGTTCCTTTGTATATCACAAAGTCACTAAACTTGATAGGGCAAGTCTCAGATACTGTGAAACCTACAAAAGCCAGAATGCTAATGAGAAAAGCCTTATAGTCAGACAACACTATTTTTCTTATCTTAGATCACATCCCAACAACTGCATTCCTCAGTCATGTGTATGCCTAGCTTTGATGGCTTGGGGTATTCTTGAAGATGAAATGGCATCTGTGCAGGCAGTGTGGCAGCCATCATAATTAGCCAAGTACAAAGAAAGAAGAATTTCATTAATTTAGTATACCACCCATAACCTCTTATCCCATACCTTTGGCAGACATTACCTCTCTTTGGTTGGAAGGTCCTGCATCATGAGTTCCTTTTAGTTCAGCAGCTAAACTTGATAGACAATGGAATTAACATACTTTCCTCTGTTTATAATTATCCTTACTGATACTCACTTTTTAGGGAGGGTCCCAGAGAGGATCTTGCCATGTACCTCAAGTTTCATTATGCAACTTTGGTTGATCTCAAACTCAAACTAGCAGTCCCTCTGCCTTAATCTCTTGAGTGCTAAGATTGCAGACGTGCTACCATTTCTGACTAAAGCCAAGGCATGTTATTGTTTTCTTTCACCTGTATCATGACCCATGCTTGGCCAGTGCTTCACCAGGAGACATGTCATCAGCCTGACCACTCACTATTCTTGACAAAAAGATTTCTGCCCTCCTGCTTTTGTATCAGAGTAGTTTGAAAGAGTGTGTGTGTGTGTGTGTGTGTGTGTGTGTGTGTGTGTGTGTGTGTGTAGTCAGACTTTTTCTTCGGGACCGTTGGCTCCCCAATAATGACATGGGAACTTATTATTAATTATGATAGCTCAGCTGATAGCTTAGACTTATTTCTAACTAGTTCTGAACACATTTCTGTTAATTTACTTTCTGCTTTATGGCTTTATTATCTCATCTCCATAGTGCCCATCCTGCTTGCTCTGCATCTCCTGGGGTCTCCATCCTTCTTCTTCACAGCATCCTCTGTTCCTGGAAATCCTGCCTAGCTATTGGCCATTCAGCTTCTTATTAAACCAATCAGAGTGACACATCTTCACAGTGTACAAAAGATTATTGCACAACATTTGTGTGTGTGTGTGAGAGAGAGAGAGCAGAGGGGGAGGGGAGCAGAGGGAAGTAGGGAGAGAGAGAAAGAGAAATCACATCTCTTGGGTAAACAATGTGTCTTTATTTTCTTCTGGTTTTTTAAATTTTCATCCGATATAATCATCGAAATAACTGAAACTTTGTTACCTTCATTACCTTTTGATTCCTGCTATTTATTTTGACAGCAATGAAGTATCCTTCTAGCATGCTCTCACTTCCCAGAAGCCTAAATTCAAAATACAGAAACAAAAACAAAAACAAAAAAATCTTCCACAGAGTTTGTTATTACATTATAGTTAAATCCAGCCTGTCTAAGTGAAGTCCATGGGGAGATATGAAGAGGTCAGAAATAGTAAGAGAAGAACAGAGATAAATGTTGTCATGGCAATGGAAAACATTCTGTTTTAACATCTCAGTCTTTAGAATATATAACTCCTGCTATAGGAGAATAATATAATGTGGCTCCCAAAGTGCTGTGTTAGCTTTCTTGCTTTATATGACACTCTAATATTATTTCAGGTAAAGCCCCTATTCAGATTCACGTGCATCTTCTGGAAAGGCTGGAGTTTAGAGGAGACTTCGACTGTAATTGATATGCAAAATGTGTTCTTTGCACATTGCTCTTCAGAATCCTCTTGTGTACCTATCGTGATATTTTTATGTTGGAAGAAGAGGAAAACGTCTCTAGATAAATAGAAGAGGTGTTAAAATTGATACAAAATGTGTTCAGGCCCTAAACATAATTTGGAGGAATTTCTTTAGGACCTTATTTCTTTTTCATTAGTCTAAATACCGAAGTGATATATCCTATTGAAAATATTTGTGTCGGTGAGCACAGACTTCAATATTTCTATAAAAATGCTAGAAATAACATGTCTCATTTGTTTTGCCATTAAATGTACTTATTTTCTCTTTCTAGGAGAGTAGGTTTCAAACTGCTTAATGATGCTTTTATTTCTGATTCATTATTTTTATTATAAAAATGTAATGATGGGAGGCAGAGGCAGGCAGATCTATGAGTTCCAGGTAGCCTGGTCTACAAAGTGAGTTTCAGGACAGCCTGGGCTACACAGACAACCTTGTCCCAAAAATCTATACACACACACACACACACACACACACACACACATTGGAAATTTGTGCTAGCCTTTAATATGTGGGCCTCAAGAAGTTTTATGTCTAAAACCTGATCAGATGTATACTTCTCATTCTTTCATTAATTGGTTGAATGTCTACCACGTTTTAAGAATTGTAGGTATGTTCCAAAGAAGCAAATTATATACTTAATAATGACTGATTTTTGTCATTATTGTGTTAGGATCAGGTTAGCAGTTACTTGGAAACCTTTTGTCTTACTGAAGTCTGTCTCTTATTCAAACAACGTGTCGTAGTACAGGAGGTCTAAAGTATATCTTACACAGAGGATGTAAGCATCCACTGTATTTATAGCACATGTATTTGAAATTGAAATGACAAAGAAGGGCATGGCAACCCAGGGCATGGCAGGTAGTATGAAAAGAACAGAATATTGGTTTTCCTGTTTTGTGAATGTACTTTTGTCTGCATTTTTCTTTTGTAGAGATTACCAGCACATGTATGCAGAACTAATAATATAGTATTTCTGATGTGTTACTTTATATATGGAGTTTGTTAAATTGATCATTTTCCCAAATACCAGAGATATATAATGGAAGACCCATGAAGAATTTTCAAAGATATTGTTTATTTGGAAGTATTTTTGTTTAGGTTGAGGAGAAACAACAAAGTAAAATCTAAAAGAATGATTTTGTCTGATGCATGTTCATGGGTTATGGTTAGAATAACTGCACATTGAATACAACTGTTATTCGGTTTATTTCACTCATTTGCTGTGTCCATGGCATATGAAGTGCGTCTCTAATTCTGTTCCTGTCATTACTAATAACATAGTTGATTTTAAAAGAGAGGCTAGGTAAGAAAGGTGCTAGTTGGCCCGATGATTTTGGAATAGGTGTCATTTAAATGAACTGATACACCCCTGGTATATTAAAAAGCTTTATCTCCCTGCTTCCATGTCCTTAGGACAATTTGTAAGCAGAGCTGGAAAATAGTAGGGAAGGCTATTCTGGTGAACTGGATGATGTGAACAAAGTTACAGCAGGTGAAAAT
Source organism: Peromyscus attwateri (assembly GCA_902168425.1). Taxonomy (NCBI): domain Eukaryota; kingdom Metazoa; phylum Chordata; class Mammalia; order Rodentia; family Cricetidae; genus Peromyscus; species Peromyscus attwateri. Next base: position 38,087 of record CABHPP010000479.1, on the reverse strand, counting down.
GAGCATGTTTTTATGTAACTGGGGATACTAGAGCAGCGTGGAAAAGAATCTGGGGGAAGAAATAATGGGACAGAAAGTGTGTAAAATGGGATGAGGCCCTCTTGTAGAGGAGTGTCTTACATGCCAGGGGAAGCTTTCTATATCATTTTGTCTATGATGGAGATTCTGCAGAAGCTCCTAATTAGATTCATAGTTTAGAACCAGCAGGGGTTGTGGGAAAAATTCCGATAGAGAACTGGAACGTAAAAATTAGTTATGTTGTTGCCGTAGGACAGAAGGTAATAATGTTAGGAAGGGCAGTAGCCATGGTAATGGAAAAAAGAGGAGCGATGAGAAAGGCTTAGACTTTGAATCTGCAGTGCTGGGCTACTAATTGGACATAGGAGCTACGGCTGGGGAATAATCAAAGGTGCCTAGGTGACTGGGTGGTCCCACTCACAGAGTTAGGCCTTCAAGAGGCACATTTGGCTTTTCAAAATGGAATGAGGAGTTCGATCCTAAAAGTGTTGAGATGGAGGTGCAAATAGGAAGCTGGTACAGAACACATGAATCTGAGTATCAGGAGGAAATTTCATCCTTGTAATAAATGTTGGGAAGGTCTGATAGAAGCCATTGCAGTCATCGAAGTTGAGGGTGCCAAAGCTGAGCCCAGGCACGAACAGCTCCTGTGGACGTGTTATGTAAGGGGGGAAAGTATTGAAGTCAACAATGCAGGAAGCAATTAGTTAATTAAAGGGAAATCCCAAGTTCTCTAATGCTCGACTCCCCTGGCTACTTCTGGTAATGCTAATTCAAAGGAAGTTCATACATATGGATGAGGATGATGATGGAGCCTGAGCTAGATGGTTGAGGAAACAAGAGTGGTTTTGATTCTCACTGATAAATTACTGTCTCGGTGAACTTTCTCAAATGCCCTATATGTACTAGGAACAAACAGTGGACGATTAGGTTTGTAAGTATAAGTGACAGACATGAGGATGTTAAGACTACAGCTGGTGATTGGCTTCCTTTTGTAATGTCCTGCTTCTTCTCAGTTTTGATCATTGATGAAAGAGCAAGTTTTAAGGGCAGAGATCAAATGAATATATGTGAGAATAATTCAATAAAGTGTTAAAGTTGTCATTGTGAGAATGTTTTAATATTTAAAAAAAAAGAGACACACTAGAATAATTGTAGCGAGGGGTAGAAATTAGCAGTTTATTGACAGGCTATATTGTGCCATAAGTTATGAATGAATGATTTAAAATATTTTATGTAGTCTGTAGTAGCATCTAAAACCAAACAAATATGCATACAAACACAAACACACACACACACATACACACACACACACACACACTTGCAGAAACACACACACATACACACAAATACATACAAACACACAAATACACACACACACTCCAGAAACACAAACACATACATACACAAGCACATATACAAACACATACTCACAGAAATACAAACACATAGATACACATACACACACATAACATAAACACAAACACAAACACGAAAACTTTAAAAGATAATTTTAAACTTTCAGAATTAAACCATGGCAAAACTATATAATACAATCATTTATCATAACTAACCTAGGGGGCTTAGGGTATAGCACAGTGGTAGAATGTTCACATAGCATGTACAAGTTGATTCTAGCACCATAAAAAACAAACTAAAAATGAGCCAAAAATATGAAAAATAGTTACATATTCTCATACAAAACATTTTTATATTTACCATTATTTCTGTATTTAATAGTACATACACTAACCCTCTTATTCTGTAAAAATCCCTGATATTTACAAACTACAACAATGAAAGACATTGATTCTGTTTGATGGTTTTTTATTTTCTCCTAAGAGGACCCCAGTTTGTAGCTCAAGTTGGCTTTGAACTTGTGATTTCCTGCTTCTGCCTCCCTAGGACAATGGCTGCCAGTATTAGCCACTATGCTCATTTAAATTTTGATTTTACCTGTAAAAATAATTTTATTGATTTTTTTTTTGAAAATTTCCACCTACTTCTCTATATGGGGCCATCCACTGAAGCATGGTGAACCTACCAGGGCCATGCTTTTTTTTTTTTTTTTCTTATTAAGAGATTTTCTATTCATTTTTTTACATACCAACCACAGGTTCCCCTCTCCTCCCTCCTCCTGCTCCCCAGCCTTCCCCCCCTCAACCCACCCTCCATTCCCACCTCTTCCAAGGCAAGGTCTCCCATGGGGAGTCAGCAGAGCCTGATACACTCAGTTGAGGCAGGTCCAAGCCCCTCCCCCTGCATCAAAGCTGTGCAAAGTGCCCCACTATAGCAGGGTTATACTCTTAAATAAAACTGGCTCTCTGTTGCCAGCTCTCAACTAATTAATACATATTTACACTGTAAGTGGTTAGACATTGATCAATAGAACCATAGATAAAGTATAAATGCCACATAAATCTCCATATAAATTCAAGAGATTATCCAGGTGAAATATTCCTTTTTATTTGTTTACTTTTTGCACTCTTAAAAAATGCTTTTACTAATTTAAAACCTTAAGAGTTAAAGATAACTTTTGTTTTGTTTTTGATATTACAAAATGTGTCCATCTGATAAGACCACAATATAGCCATTTTCCATAAGTTGATTTCTTTTCTGTTCTTTTTCTTTTCTTTTTTCTTTCTTTCTTTTTTTGTGTTGTTGCTTTTTCAAGACAGAGTTTCTCTGTGTATCCTTGGCTGTCCTGGAACTCTTCTCTGTTGACCAGGCTGGCCTTGAACTCACAGAGATCCGCCTGGCTCAGCTTCCACAAGTTCTGGGATTAAAGGCATGCACCACTACTGCCTGGCAAGTTGACTCTTCTTTATGGCTTCAAAAAGGTCCCTTGTGTGTGTATCTTCTGCCACATTTTCCTTATCCAGTCCTGTCTGCTGCGGAACTCTTACGCTGGTACCATAACTTGGCTATTGTGAATAGTTTTACAATATACTTTGATGTGTAGGTATCTCTGTAATATGTTGATTTAGAGAGATTGCAGTAGATGCCCAGGAGTAGTTGAGCTGGCTTTGGTAGATCTCTTCCTAGTTTTTTTGTTTGTTTGTTTGTTTGTTTGTTTTTCAGAAACTTCCATGGTGATTTTCACAGAGCCCACATGTCTTTACACTCACATCAGCATGATAATAAGCTTCTTTTTGGTTCATGCGTGTCAACTTTTGTTGTTTTTTTGTTTTGTTAATGACTGACATTCTAACTGAAGATGGGATTTTAATGTCATTTTGATGTGAATTTCTCTGATGATTTCTTAGGTAGAATTTTTGTATACATGCAATATTGGCCATATGGTGTTTATCTTTTTTGAACTGTTAGTTGATTTCATTAGTCCATTCATTAATTGGGTTGTTTGTTTTCTTGTTGCTTAGTTTTATATGTATTCTAGATACTAACTTTTTGTCAGATGTTTAGCTGACCAAAGTATTTTTTTCCTATTTTGTAGGCTGTTCATTTATTATATATAATCTCTACATGTTACTTACTCTTTTTGCCCCTTTTTACAGAGTTAGAGATCAAACTCAGGGCTTATTACATTATTGAAAAGTACCTTACCTACTTATGCTCAGCCATTAGTCTTTATTCTCAGCATATTTCATGAATTCTATGTATGTCTTCCAAACAACATGACTACCTAGTAAATAATTCAACACATATGCTTTACCTACCAATTTTGCATCTTTTGTTAGATATTGTCAATTACAACAGCAACAACATACTGCATGCATCAGAAGCTAACTGCTTGTACTATTTTGTGCACAGTAATTATAGTCACTTTAAATATAATTCATTGTTTGTTACCTACAAAACTATGAAGTAAGGTAAATTGTAGAATTCGTTATCTATAACATTAGTGGATAGAAAAGACTATATGTGAAGTTTTAACCCAATCTAATATTATTTGGTATTTGTAGAAATATAAAGCTTTTATTTCTTTGGAGGTTGATAAGACTCTTACATTTAACAGAGTGATTTTTTACTTGTTTGTTAAAAAAATGTTCTAAGTGTGAGTTTTATGTAAATATATGCACATACTAACTGCACTTAAATGTACAAAATCGAAGCTTAATTTATACTTAGGGCAAGATAGTTGAGAAATTATGAATATAAACTTTAAAAGTTTGAAGTTAAAAGCATGTTTGTTAATTTTAATGGAGTATCTCAAACAAAAGACTGCATTTATGAAACGTCTCGTGACTGAATGCAATCTATGCACATTTTCTTTATATGTACATTAAATCAAACAGTTGGCAAAGATATTTCTGTGGAAATTAATAACTTTAGTTTCAATTTGACGTATTTTCTAGAGACCATAAATTGGTACTGTAGACATGTTGAAAACAAAAGGAGTTAAATCAGACTTTCAGACACTGGTTGATATCACCTGTACATAAAGAAATTACACATGTTCAGGAATTGTCCCAAGAGTTTGAGTGTAGGTGCAGACAGGTAGCAAAAATGTCAGTGCATATCATTGCTCTCTCTGCTGGTCAGTTGTTCCCTGGGGCTCATTTTAGATTTATAAGGAATCATTTACCATAGGGCTGGGATATATAGCTCAGTAATAAATACTTATGAGGACTCAGAAGATCCTTGGTTTCTCTCTCTCTCTCTCTCTCTCTCTCTCTCTCTCTCACACACACACACACACACACACACACAAAAGGCTATGCTTGAAAAGATAGCATTTCCATTTTTGTGTGAGGCATATTATTTTGAAAACATCAGGAAATGTTGGTGACTAAATTATTGGAGTTTGGTAGAAACATTCTCATTTTAATAAAGTGATGGAAATTTGTATCTCTTGTCTATTACTGGCAGCATATATCAACTAGTATAAATGTGGATGGCATCACATAGCCCTTGAATTTACTGAGCAATTTGAATGCTCGTGGATATGTATGTATGTAGTTGGTTTACTTATATCTTTGTAAAATCCTTGAAGTAAAACACACACACACACACACACACACACACACACACACACACACACACGAGCGTAATTTATGAAATTAAGTCCATAAATGCATATTTATTTTCATAAAGTAAATTATTTGTTCTTTAGAGGTTACCACCTCTGAAAGCACAAAGATGTATTTAAAATATGGGCATGGTTCTGTTGGTGTATAACCCATGAAGGAAAACAAGTGTTTGCACGTATATCTTTTCTCCAGACCTGAATATCAGTAAAATAATTAGATGCTCTGCTACCACCTCAACCTGCTGGTGTTCTCCTGGCCTGAGTTGCACTTGAGTCAAGGGCTACACTTCTGATTTCAGTTGTTTGCTTCTGGGCTTTTGGGGAGCTGCTGGGCAATCCCTTGGGATTACAAAGGAGGAGGGAAGGAGAGAGGCTTGCATCATGCTGTGGCAGCCTCAGGGGTTCATTCAAGTACCTTAGCGGCTTGCTGTGGTGAGCACCATAGACAGCCTTCCAGTTGAAATGACATTGTAATTAAAGTGCTTGATTTCAGTCAGCCAGCAAGTATTCCTTGTGAATCAAGTCTCTGTGTAAATCAATGACCATATCTAGATTCATGATAGAAAATTTAAGATTTAACCCCTACTTGTTAAGAAATTGCAAATCAAAAGAGAAAATATAAAAGGGTAAAGCAACACTGATTTATATCATCACTGAGATTGGGGTAAGGTGGGGATAGCTTAGATGATAGAATTTCCATGAACACCGTGCCTCTAATTTTCAAATAGTAGCCTTTGTGTTTCTTCATGCCTGCATTGTTTCACCCTAGAACTTCACAAAAAAAGGCAAGACGTTCTTTTTAGCATCCAGCACACTTCTGTTAGCCTGTGGAAATATTATTTTCACCTCCCACAACCCAACTTTATAGAGTATATAATAGAGTTTCTCTGTGTGTTGTACCATGGACATATAAAGGAGGCAAAGGATCCATTTGGCTCAGAGTAAATTATGTATTTGATTCCATTCAGTCAGTTTTACAATAGAAAGCAGTCAAGAAGCCAAAACATAATATTTAGTGGAGTTGACGATCTCTTCCCTTAGGAGTGATCTCGGAATCAGAAGTCCTGCATCAATTTAAATGAGGGTCACCGTTTTATCCTGGCACTGTGAGGAAGGGGCAGCTGGCTGTGCAGTACTGCTCTCAGCCAACAGAAGTCTCACAGTTGTAGCAGAGCACTTTTTCCTTATCTTCAAAGTTAGAATAAAATCTTGCTGGACTAGGAGTGAGAAAAAAAAAACAAAAACTTTATCGGCAAGATCATTAATAACTCGGGACTCAGCTTTTCAAGTTACAATTAGCTGCTCAACAGCTGTGACCTTCAAGAGCTACTCATTATTGTGGGCCGTGATTGTTCGCTCCCACTCCAGAGCTCTTTTCAGAAATAGTTTCTCTGACATCATTGACCCCAGGGGTCAGTGTGAGAGATGAGTCTTCAGGCACTCATTTGTAAGTCTTGTTTCTGCAGTGTGCTATGTGTCCGCGTGTGTGTGCCTGCGTGGTATGGTTAAAGAATTCAGCTGATGATTAGTTAATGTCTCATTGTGAAACCAGCTGTTTGGTCAGATCCCCGTTAGGACAACGCCTGTCAGAGGAAGGGGCGCTCCGCTCCTGGGAGCAGCAAGGCGATTGAGTGGCCTCGAGTCCAGAGTAGAACCGATGGTAATAACCCAGACTCTGTTTTATTTTGATGTGTTTTTAAAGGTCTCCACACGCATGCTTGCCAAACTCTGTCATGCACGGCACCGCATCTCAATGGATCAGCAGGGATTAGAAACCTGCTGTGAGTTTGGCGCATACAGCAACCCAAAGAGAAAACGGGGGATTAGCAAACTGTAGTCAAGTATGAAATGAAAGCTCGGTTGGAAAAGGAGGACTGGATTATTTTCAACTTCTTGCCTCAGTTCCTTTATATCTGAGGAACATAGGACTCCTAAGAGAAAGGGATTTGCTTTCTCCAGACAAGGTGTGACACATAATCTTTCTGTTCAGAAAGGAGACTTAATTAGGGAAAAGCTAACCACCATAGCACGAAAGCATGAGCCCATTGGCAGGAAGAGGGATACAGTTTGTTATTGATAACAAGTTTTCTGGCCAATACAAATCTAGAATTAAGTCTTGAACCCCCAGAGCATCTTGTTAAGTCAAATGGACGTGTGGTGAAGGTTTCACACAAGAGCCCTTGGCAGTATCTGAAGCCATTGTAGCAAGGCAAATGGGATCTGTAGAAGGATAAAGGCAGACTCACCTTTTGCTCTGACACATTTCCAAACCATACAGGGCCTGGACGGTGCTTGGAGAGTTCTCATTTGTTCAAGCAAGTAGGCCAGGTAGACCTGGTGGTAAAGACAATTCCTGGGGAACTGCTGCATATTTCTGTCTCACTCTCCTGACAACGGTTTTAACCGTTTTCCTCATCTTAGTAGCAGGGAGGAGAAGCCTGAGGGAGACAGAACTACTGTCTTCAGTTGTGTATCCATGGAGAGGCCACAGAGCTCCATTGAGTAGCTCCAAAACCCATGGTCACAGCCATCCCTGGTTAAACTCAGTGGATCACAAAACAAAAGGAAAAGGTTTGGATGCAGGAAGAACCCTGTAGGAACTGGCCAAGGGCTGGGGATGTTGATAAATTTTCTAGCATTGTTATTTCAAATAAGATTTTTACTTAAAGAATCGTTTCAAATTTAATATTATTGAGGACATAGCAGAAAAATACAAATTATCAACAATGTCAATATCATTATAGGACTTTTTTCCAATAGGGATATTAGAGAATTAACGACCCACACCGCAATTCCATAGTCAATTTGAGCTTGGATTTATTGTGTTCATAGATTAACCTAAATTTAATGTTCAGGTGAGCATCCTTTAAGAGTTGAAATCTGTAGACATTGAGTACTTAGTAATTACTATAACTTAGTAGGAACAGAAGCAGGCATATTTGGTGAACACAGAAAACAGTAAGTTAAAATATACATTGAAGTATGCATGAATCCTATGAGAAAAGTGCTGCAGGAAATATTCCCAAAGCGGAGGTGGGGCAGGGAAGAATATGAAGTAATGATGCGACTTTGTGATTCTGTGTCAATGCTTGGGCTGTAACGAGCCAGAAGACTGATGAGGGCGCAGTAGTTACTGGATGGAGTTAGAGGGGGTTCTGCTAGCCCTCGGGAGAATTGCAGAAAATGAAAGGTTCAGGGCAAGGCAGGTAAGAGGGAGTTCATGGCCTCAGCAGCGAGGAAAAATAAAAAAAAATAAATAAATAAAAAAGAAAGTTCCTGAAACAGCTTTACTCTGCAGTCTTGGCTGTCTTTATTTGCTTCACCCCCAGTGAGAGTTCATCCTGAGAGAACATGGCCGGCAGGTGAGAATAACAGAAAACAGCTGGCTGTTAGTGCAGGCAGCAGATGCTGTTTTCCGGTAGGTTTTTATTTTTTATTTTTTTTTTGGTTTTTTTTTTTTTTTAACTGACAGCTGGGCAAGTCACATGTAGAGTCTTCTAGCTAGATTCTGCAATGGTCCTTTCTGTATCCCCATGCCCATGTCCTTGAAGGCTTGTTTGTCAAGGCAATGCAAAAGAGGGAACAGATTGGAGATGAAGTGCTGACATTCCTCCATCAAGATGTTATGTTCCCAGTTCCTAGCTCATCTCCAATGCTGCTCCCAAGGAGGAAGAAAGAAACGTGAGCCCTGTGTCCCTGGCTTGCCCAGAGAGCAGATCCTTGTTTCCTTTCCAGAGAGAGCTGTCTGCTAAAACATGAACTAGTCAGCTATACAAAGTTTCCCTGTGGCACTAAAGTGTCATGTCCCCTATTAAAGCAAATATTCTCTAAGGAATGACAGCCAAACAGGCAGGGGGACAAACAGCCTAAACTCCATGAAGAAGCATGTGTGGCAGTTTCCTGAGCCGGTTGTGGCTTTGAGACCACCCTACGTTGTGTTGTGTTCACTGTGTCTATGTCCTTAAGCAGCCACATTTATATGGGGTCGTGGGAAATTCATCTAAACATTTACTACTGTGTTATTTGCACCCCTATACTCTTTGACATGGAATTGTACAGTTTTCTATGTAGGTAATGATAGTATGTGAAAGCAAAAATATAAGACGTCTCAGTGTTCTCATAAAGTGCTTGAGTTAAGAGGAACATTTGGGATCATCCCTTCCTTCCGTAAGGGACTGTGGCCACAGGTTTTAAGATACTTCTGTAGTTAGTGGGTTGTGCTCCAGTTCCAATCCCATTCATAATTTGTAGTATACCATGAGCAAGTGTATATTTTAAGTCAAATACTTGTATTCTGATTTTAGTTGTAGAAATTAAAATGTTTGGGGAATAGCTCTGTATCTAAAGATTCACTGATTATTATTAAAAAATGCATCTCTAAAATGAAAGATGGAAACTAAAGAAAAACTTAGAAAATATCATACATCCACCTGCCAAAAACAACCGCTGTAGAGGCTTTCATGTAATTTTAGTACTTTTATCTATTCATGTATTTTTTTTTAATGTAGTTGTGTTGGTAATGAGTAAATTTTACCTGTCTTTTTTTTCAACTAAGATTCCGAAATCATCAGACTCGGAAAGTGTTTACAGCAGTTGTCTTTGCATGCTCTTCCATTAGGGAGAGAATGGCTGACTTTAATGTGAATCTCTTGTCTGCAGCATTTCATTTCAAGTAGAAGATCTTTGCAGAGCAGAACTGCACATCCTTGACATGACGTCGTGGTGTGTCTTTATTCTCCTCTCTCCTCAGAGCCTGGACTCAGTCTATTTTAATCACTGCATTAACATTGGTTTTACTAAGATGACCTTGTATTTCTGTTTGTCCAAACCCAGTATTTGTTCTGTCTTTAGCCTAATTTGCTTCTCAGCACACTTCAGCTCTTTCTTGACACTCATGTAGTACCCTCATTCCCTTTGCCCTGTTTCTGAATTTGTCTACACATTTGCAGAATTGAGTTGATTTTGATTTCTTATCCAGTGGCATACTATTTTAATTCTGGGTGGCATTTTTATTGTTATTACTATTATTTTATGTGTTATCATTCCTTAAGTTAATCAAAATAGTGTTGCTGTCCCAGAAGGACATCAATTTTTTAAAAATGTTTTATTTTATGTGTATGGATGCTTTATCTGCATGTACAACTTTATGACAGAAGAGGACATCCGACCCCAATATAGATGGTTGTGAGCCACTGTGTGGTTGCTGGGAATTGAACTAAGGACCTTTTAACTGCTGTACCATCTCTCCAGCCCCAAGGACATCCATTTTTGAATCTCTGAAAGTCAAGAGTGTGTTATCATGTGAAAAAAAAAGGACAGGACATTTAGGTAGATTATCTTAGATTGTCTGGATGTGTTCAATGGAGTCACAAGGATTCATTGAAGTGGAAACAGAAGTTAAACAAACAAACAAGCAAAAAAACAGCAACACCCCCACACACATACAGTATTTACTGTCGTTGAGCATGAACAAGTGAGCCTCTAGAAGCTGAAATTTATTCTACTAGAACAGAAAGGAACACAAACTCACTTACCTGTTGTTGTAGCTCAGTGAGATCCAAGCCAGATTTGAGCAACTTAACTGTAAGACAAAAGTTGTACAACGATAATTATTTATTATAGGGGGAATTTATTAATTCATCTAGTAGACAGGAGTAGAGACATGGGTCAGCAGTTAAGAGCACACACATTCTGTTGCTGTGGATATCACTTTGTATAAATAAAACACTGATTGGCCAGCAGCCAGACAGGAACTATAGGCAGGACTAACAGAGAGAGGAGAAGACAAGGAGAGGAAGGCAGGGGGAGGAGACACCAGCTGCCATTCAGGGAGCATCATGTAGAGGCAACAGGTAAAGTCACGGAACACGTGACAACATATAGATTAACAGAAATGGGCTGAGTATAAGAGTAAGAGCTAGACAATGGTAGGCCTGAGCTAATGGCCGAGCAGTTTAAATAATATAATCGTCGGTGTGTTTATTTTATAAGTGGGCTCCAGGACTGGTGGGGCTTGGTGGGAGCTGGAGAGAAATTCTCCAGCTACATTCTGTCTTTGTAAAGGACCCAAGGTTGATTCTTAGAAGCTGTGTAAGGAATCTCAATACTGCATTTAACATCAGTTCCAGATCTGATGCCCCTGTGGCCTCTCTTGGCACATATACCCATGAACACATACCTTGCTGTGTGTGTGCATGCTCACCTCCCCCCTCACTCTTAAAAATAAACAATTTTCATCAAAAGAAGCCTAGTAACTGTTAATTCTTCTTTCTCCTCTTTACTTAATAGTTATTCTGTATTCTTTAGTCATAATTTTCTTAAACAAACCCTGGTTCTTAGAATGATTGAACATGTTGTTTTCCTATGCATAAACACACAGATGGTATATTTGTTATTTTTCTTGTTGATATGACAACAATAGTTGAAAGAAACAGTTTATGAAAGGAAAGAGAGTTCAAACTACACAGGCTTCTGTCCATCATGGGGGGAAGCTGTAGTGGGACAGCTCATATTCTAACAGGAGGAAGCATGGGCTAGAGAAATGCTCGTTCTCCCCTGGATGTCTCCTTTCTCCTCCTTTATTGTCCATTCTCATAGAACATGAGAGTGTGTCTCTAGTATTCAGAACTGGTCATCGCTCTTCAGTTAACCATCTCTACAAATAGCTATGTAGACATACATACAAGTGTGCCTCATTTGTCTTGTAGGTGATTCTAAGTACAGTCAATAAAGTCAATCATCATAAGTCTATCTCTTGTCAGTTAGCACCTAAATACATTACTTTAAAGGATAATGGTCCATTCCCAACCTCCAAAAGACTTACACCAATCTTATGGTGAAAATGGAATCAGTTAAACTTTGAGAGTCCTCATAAGCTTCAAGTTTTAACACTGATCAAAATTCTAAGTTTAACATATTCTCTGTGACCCGGCTTGTGGGTTAAATGTTGGTGGTGAACTTTGAAAACTAATAAAGCTTTTATTCCCAATGTACAATATCCTAGAGTAAACATTCCCATCCCAGGACGGAGTAATAGAGAAGCATAGAGAGAAGTGGGGGGTTCAAAACCAGACCAGAAAACCAAAGGGCAAACATTAGATCCTGTAGGTACTTGCCTCTTGTCTGGTATCAAGAAGAGGAATTTGGTATAGCGATGTGAGTTCCAATGGGTTTAGCAGCCTTACTTTATGGTACCTTTTTCACCCATACTTCCTCACCCACTAACCAGTTTCAAAGGGTGAAAAAAATCTTTACAAATTTAAGCACTGTAACTCATTATTTCTAATACCAATTTGCTGTAATAATTACTTTGGTGGTACTACAACTACAATTCCTGATGGAACCCACGTTCTAGAGAAATGCTTTATGTAGCTCATGGATTCAGAGAGCTTATTCCTTAATTGTTTCATTTCATTGACTTAGAGCAGGGGGATGCAGGAAGAGGACAGGATGCTGGAGCCCCAACACTCCCAGTAACCTATGTCCTTCATTTAGGCCCTACCTTCTGTATTATACCAGTGCTCAATAATACCATCATATATTGATTCATTGCCTTTGAACACACAGGTGCAGACACACCCACAGTTGTGCCTCATCCCTCTCCTCTCCTAGGTGACTATGAATCCAGTCAAGTTCACCTTGAAGATTGATCCCTATAGATGGTGCTAATCATTTTCCTCTTTTTTATTACTGTTTTAGGAGTATAGGTGTGATTTTTATTTTATTTTGAATTTTGGCTTGGGAATCGCAGGCCCTATATATTCTAAGGTCCCAGACACTCTACCTGCAGGTCAATCTCCCCACTAGACTATCCATTTCTAACTCAGATATATTCTTATATTCTTATTACATCTGATGCCTCATTTATATTCCTTTACATCTAAATTTTATGACAGTGTGCTGGAGCCTCTAAGAACCATATTTTGTGTTTCTGTTGTTAAACCCAATCATTATCCATACTCTTTAACCTTATAATAAAATAAATGCATGTACAATCTTGCAGTGAAATAAAGGGAGTAAGTTACATTGCAAAGAAAATGTAGAAACGTTCATCTTGCCTCTTAAATAGAAATCAAACTATGTATTTTAGAGCTCTTTTCTTTATCAAATACAACAGTTTAGTTTGGCTATGGTCACAAGAGTTCTACAAAATTCAGTGAGGACCGATTCATGGTGCAGAATATACAGAAGTATTGTATATTTCATTACTATTTAAAGTGGTGGGTCAATAAATTTACAGTAAACTTAACGTACGCTTCTGCATGCATCCCTTTTTTTTCTGGACAGACTGTTGTGGCTGCTCTGCTCTCGCCCATTACACCTCAGTCACACACAAGCGGTTGTTTTTAAGGAAGCTCTCACTTGGGAGCACTGTGTTAGTTATTCCCTCTGTTAACACTGTTCTTCCTCACATTTCTGCGGAAAGTGCTTCTGCAAGTCTCCGTTTAATTGCCACCTTTGAACAGAGACTGTTTCTTTCACAAAAGTACTCATCCATCCCTGACTGTTCCATCATCCTATTCCAAGTCTCAGTGGAAGACAGGATGCTATTTTCATGTAACTGAAAACGTTTACTCTTGAGTTGAACCTGGTGGCTCATGCTTTTAATCTCCATACTCAGGAGGCTGAGGCAGGAGGACTGTGGTGAGTTTAGTTTTAGCCTTAACTATATAACAAATACCAGACCACAATAGGCTACAAAATAAAACTCTCCTTCAAAAAACTTAAAAAAAGAAATATAAAATACACACATATATAAGATTTATCTCCCTAGTTCTACTCATTTCCCTGTAAAGTATTAGATATAATGATATATGAAACATTCTTCCTAGTTTAGTGTTTACTACCCCTCACGAGACATTGAACAATACCTACAACTCATTAATTATAACCACACTTCAAAATAATATTTCTGATTAGAACTGTAAAGTTCATCTAGTAACTTATAAACAACATGATCATCTAATAAGTTGACATAATTTTAGTTTCTATGCAATCTACTGATAACTTTAACCTCAGTAATAAAGTTTATTGGAAGGTCTGTTCTATCATGAGATTCATATGATATCTAGTATATTTGTTGAAAGGAAATCTCTTGTAAACATATCAAATATGTTTCTTTTCATTTTATGCTCGTACTTTTACTTGGTGAAACACCAGAATTACCCAGACTCAAAGGCTGCATGTCTTTGTGATTCAAGCAAGATAGAGAAGACAGCAGAGTCTCAGAACTTGATTTTTGTGTTTCCTCTAATGATAAGGCCACCTGGAGGGTGTTGACAAGCTAGACAGTGCTGTTAATAAAAGAGTCAGTGTAACCAATTAAAATCATTTACTTCTTTTAGAAAAGAAATTTACAAACTTTGTGGGGTTTATTTCATGGCAACTCGCATCTGCACATGAGCCTGTTCCTGCATCTTATAATTGGGTATACCACATGATACTATGAGTATTCTGATTACTTAGATGTCTTTTGAATCATTTTCTGGTTCAATACAGAAAACTTTCTAGAAATTTTGTTGTGGGTCGTGCTGACTTGGTTATATTGCTAGTTAAGGGATGATAAAGGAAAAATGTATATATGAGCCCAAAAGTATTCTTCTTTGTGAGGCTAATTGATTATAAGAGGTCGCTTAGGACTGAGCTTTAAAGCTGTGATATATTCATTAATTTATGGCTCATTAATCTAGGGAGCTGGCCAACTAAGTTGTTACCCTGTTAAATAATTGCTCTATAAATCCAGCTGATTCTTAAGTATCTCAGCATTTACATTGTATGTTGAGGCCTTCTCATTTTCTACTGTCAGTGTGGCATTGTGGAGTGAGTTGATGGTTAGATTTTGGTAGGGTATGTGCTCCTGTGTGTGTGTGTGTGTGTGTGTGTGTGTGTGTGTGTGTGTGTACAAGCGCATGTGTGTAATGGGGTCCATGTGTTTGTATACATATGAGTGTAGAGTTATATTTCTGTAAAACATTTGAAAATTTATCATTACATATTACTTACACTTTTACTATTACATCTTTTCAAGTAACAGCTCATGTTTTATCATACTATAGGCATACACCTGACCCAAGGTGAGTGTTCATGTTCTTTTTAGTTGGAAAAGGATTCTAATTCTGTTTCTCTGGCATCTGCTTTTTTGTCACGATATAGTAATTCCTTAGACTCCTAAAGCTTAGTTTTTTTAAAAAATGAATTTGTATATCAAGTATTACCAAATGCATAGTGATGAATTTTGAGTCAGTTATGTGAGCAATTAAAATATTTCAAAATTCAAAATTTATCATTTTAGCCAGAGTTGTAAGTATTTATTCATGGGTACCTTGGGTGCTAGGGAACACTACTTTTCATTCAACAGTACCATGCTGGGCTAACTACAAGCTGTGACAGCGTTGATAGCAATAAATAAGGAATTGGATGTGGGATGTTTTGTTAAGATCTTTTCTTACCTCTTGGGCTATTTAATCCCTAATTATAAGGTAATATGCACAGATTACATATTGCATACATTAACCTCAAACAAATATAGTTATGCCTGGGTTACTACGTGGATTCACAGAGAGAAAATACTGGAGAATGAATCAAATCTCAGGGCATGCATGAATTTCAAAAACAAAAACCTATGGCAGCAATTACAGTGTGAAAAAGCTACTAATATTCTGAAAAAGCTAAGTTTCAGATTTTAAGTGGATCTCCATATTATGTGCATGCTATATAGCATACTTTTATGTATGTGTCTATACAAGTTCAAATTAAATTTTATTGCTTTACCCCAATTCAAAATAATATACATTCACTAGAAACCATGCTCTAAGTTATAAATTTTGATCTTTTCCTTAGTCTAGCAATAAGAGGTCCCGCTCTTCCAATGTTAGGATATCTGCACCCTGAAGTTAGCAATCAGCCACTAATTCTCACTGGTAAACACTGTTACTTTTCATTGTATTGTGTTTCTAGTGTTTGGAAGGTTAGGATCATCAATCATATTTTCAACTTAGCAACTTCTTTACAAGCTACAGCTTCATAATTAGTTTTGGAATATTTGTACATAGACTAATACTTAATGTGCTAAAATGTAGAGGTTACCTCTCTACAACATACAGCTCTTTATTAGACAAATTTAATTATTTTAACAATGCCAGTTTTGCCAGTTTGGTAACTAGGTATTTATGCATACAAAGTACTTCTTGAGGGGACTAGAGGTATGGCTTGGTGTTTGAATGCTTGCCTGGCAGTTTTGAAGCACTGGCTTGTTTACTTAGCACTAGGTTGATATCTATGCACACATTGTCTGCCTTGATTATAGGTCTGAGATATATATATATATATATATATATATATATATATGAACAAACTTGTGTATATGTATCTGTGTAAATACATGTGTGTACAGGCACCTTCCCAGGACACAAGAGGGAATCTAATCCCCTGGAGTTGAAGTTAAAGGTGGTTGTGAGCTAACTGATGCAGATGGGGCAAGGGATGAGCTGGTGGGTGGGGCAAGGGATGAGCTGGTGGGTGGGGAAAGGGATGAGCGGGGGGGGGGGGGGGGGGGGGGGGGGGTGGGGGGGGGGGGCAAGGGATGAGCTGGTGGGTCTATTTGGCCCAACCAGGTGTGCAGATGCCACCTCTCAGTTTCTGTCATGGAGTCACTCAGTTGTAGCTTTCAGACATAGGTGTTCATTTACTTAAGACAGCGGTTCTCAACAGTTGGTCCCAACCCCTTCAGGGGTCAAATGCCTCTTTCATACAAGTCACCTAAGACCATAGGAAAATACAGATATTTACATCACAATTCATAATAGTAGCAAAATTACATTTTTAAAGCAGCAGCAGAAATAACTTTATGGTTGAGAGTTACCACAGCTTGAGGAATTGTGTTAAGGGATCCCAGCATTAGGAAGGCTGAGAACTACTGACTTAGAAGAAATGGGGCCTAGAGCTGCTTTCTGCATGCTGCCTCCACCTAAGACCTGCTAAAAATTGCTGTTTGGGGGTCTCTGCTTGATTTGACTGGTTTTTATCTCCTGTTGTTATCAAAGCAATGTATGATAACAAATGGATTTTGATCCATATAAAATATCGTTTACTTGTTCCTTAATCTCACAAGTTAAGCCTTAAAACATAAATTACAAGCTGACTCCTGTCACTTTTACAGATGGGCCGAAATCATAAGCATGTGTTTCACATGAGATATTAGTAAATTGGCTAGCCAGACTCTTATCACATTTTATATAAATATGAAGGAAAGAAGGTGTATTGAGCATAAGTATCACTGTACTTATAATTAAGATGAAAAAAAGTTACAAAACTTGGGCAAAATGACACAGAAGACATAAAAGATGGATGTGCTGGTGGGGGGAGGCTACAGGAGTGGTTGGGGGTAGCAGAGTGGTTAGGTAGTAGTAGAGGGATGGAAGACAGGAGATTCACTAAAATATACTTTGCTGGAAAAATCTCTTAATTGTATCTAATCCATTCTATGCTAATTTTAAAAAGACAGAAACTGGAAAGGACTTGTACGGAAGAGGAGTCTTGTAAGAGTGATGGAAAGGAGATAAGAGGTGTAACAGTAATCAGAAAGAACTCTATAGATGTATGAAATTGTCAAAGAACAAATTTAATAGGAGTTTAAGAAAATAAAATGTGTAGAAACAAGCTTTCAGTACTCTATTCAAACCTGGACAAATATAATTTGAGTCAGAGGAACAAGGGAGAAGTTTCCTTTAGCTGGTTACTATGTAACAATTATTCTCCCTCAAAGGAATAATACTTTCCAGAATAATATGTAAAGCTAAACAACTGAAGCTATTTAGCATTAAAATACAGTCTGCCTCCCACATTGCTTACACAACTGGTTGGATGAGCCATATGACTTTTTTTTTCCCACAAAGCAATATTGATTACTAGATACCCTGAACATACAGAGATAGGAAGGATTACAATTTCTGCTGTAACAAGTGCAGATGAAAGGACATTTCAATTATCTAATTTCATTGTGCATGCTTTTCTCAAGTGCTTATCCTTTTCGCCATGTCTTGCCTGGTGGAAGTGCTAGGCTAATCAGTGTCTAGGCAACAGGATGTTTTGTAGACTTGGCCCAAGCTCTCGAAACTTCTCAATTAACTCCCAGGATTGACATCTTGGGGCTTCCACTTTCTGAAGCCAGGAGCAGAGTTAACAGCCCATTTTTAAATTAGCTTATGCAAATGAAGAGTAGTTGAGTTGAAGCAATCTAAATTTACATATCAATGTTATGTGGAATTCTCTTTAAATTACTGCTTGAGCAGTGCCTCCACAGGAAGGGAGAGTTTTTGAGTGAAAGCTGTTAAAAGGGGGAAAAGAAATCCAATGACCATTCTTTCAATTCTTGGGTTTGGAATACCATGTAACCCATGTTAATTTGTAGAGATTTTAAGGAACTAGCTACTCTTAGCTTTCTCAAGTTTGGAATTGTCGCTCTTTAATGATAATTTATATTACAGTAGCTACAGACATTTACTATGAAACAGACTTGGGTCTTTCTCAAAAATCTGCTTAGTTGTGCATTTTAAGTGAATATATTTGATTCTAAAACCCTTCTTTCCCAAAGGAGTGTCTGGTTCTTGTTTTTATTTGTGCTTTCTCTTACTCATTTCTTGACCACCATCAGAAAGGAGGGAGGGAGGGTGGGAGGGAGGGAGGGAGAGAGAGAGAGACAGTGAGAGAGAGACAGAGACAGAGAGACAGAGACAGAAAGACAGAGAGACAGACAGACACAGAGAGAGAGAGAGAGAGAGAGAGAGAGAGAGAGAGAGAGAGAGAGTTGACTAAAAACTATGATGATAGGAATTATTTTGTACAATGTGCTGTTATGGCCTATAAATCCAAGTGCTCAGGAGGCCAAGCAGATTACTTTGAGGCTAACCTCATCTTAAACGAGTTAGAAGTCAGTCCAGGCTTCTTAATAAGACCCTGAATTTTGCCTCTCTGAGGCCAAATAATTCTCTACCTTGGTAGGGAAGAGGAGGATGCCTTCACACATGTACATTTATTTCCTTTATGAAATACAAAGTTATTCCCTAATTTTACACTAAAAGGAGAGGGCTCTTACACATTTTACTTTTACATATTATGTACTTGGCCCTCTAAATGGAAGCAGAACTCTAGCCTTATGTGTGTGATAAGGACATGAAAGTCTTAAGAAAATAGAGCCCCAATATATGTGTGTTCAGCCTTTGTTTCAGTAAGTATTTGTGTTCCAAATGCTGAGAATGATATAGTGGAGTGGGGGGTGGGGGGCAGACAAAATACACCCTTGTGGAGAACATTCTTATGAAAGCAGACAGAGCAGAAATATATGAAAATTTGGTTCAGAACTAGAGATATGGTTCAGCAGTTGTGATTACTTGTTGCTTTTGCAGAGGACCTGGGTTCAGTTTTTGACACCCACATCCACCAGCAATTCCAGTTCCAAAGCAAGCTTCTGCCCTCTGCTGGCACTTACATATGCATGTTGCATACAGATAAGTAGGATCATGCATACACATAAATGAATATATACAAAGAAATTTAAAAGAGAATTGTGTTAAAAAATATCTCATATGGGGGTTGGAGAGATGGCTCAGAGGTTAAGAGCACTGGCTGCTCTTCCAGAGGTCCTGAGTTCAATTCCCAACAACCATGTGGTGGCTCACAGCCAGATGTAATGGAATCTGGTGCCTTATTCCGGCCTTCAAGCATACATGCAGGCAGAACACTGTATACATAATAAATAAATAAATCTTTTTAAAAAGTCTCTCTTTTTACCTGTGAAATAGAGAAAACAGTAAGACAGGCAGATGGAAGTGGGATCCGTAGGAAATATACTCAGAGAAGATCTCAATGACAAAGTGACTTTAGAGCAATATGAGGAACAGGATTAAGTATCAAAGTCTGTGGGACAGAATTGAATTTGAGGAAGATGGGCCGGGGGAGATTTAGGTTGACCAAGGCAGAATGAGAAAGGAGTGTGGGGAACGTGCCATGATTTAAGTGGGAATTAGGGTTCAGTGTGTTAGTTGGGAAAAAGTAAGGACTTAGGATCTCTTGAAAATAGCAGATCTTTGAACAGAGCAGTAACATAACTGTTTAAAGGCTGGCCTGCCCTAATCAGAATATTGGTAGTCACTTTCAGAAGGGAAGACCTTCCTAATGATAAAACTTGGGTTCTAAACCCACAAAGCTGAGTGTGACCTTGTCAGATGCTCAGTAGGCCAAAAGACAGTATGACTAAAGCCACCTGAATAAGGTGGCTGGATGCAAGATGTCGGAAACAGCAGGGATAATGATCCCTGGAGGAGTAGCTAAGAGCACACGGGGAGGGCATGTCTTCCTCATTGCCAGTTTTTATAATGTGATAACATGAGCTCAACTGTGGTGAGGCCTTCAAATCCTTTACGAATAGCCAAAAATAGTGTATTCTCTGTTGACTCCAGAGTTATAGAAATACAGGCACTAACTTTTGCAAAACAGACATCAGTCCAAAAACACCTGACCCACCTGAAAGCCTTCAATCTATTCTCTGGCTCATAATGAGATAAAACATAATTTCATCATTGGTAAATAATAGATGTGAGGTTAAAGGGGATGAAACTGGAAGTGGTCTCAAAGTTTAGATCATTTCAGCTGTACCAGTATTTTCTTCTGAAAAAATATTTATTCATAAGCACATAATGATTTTGGCCTAATTTAAAGCATTGTTTGCCATAATGATTTTTAATGTGCTCACAGTTAAAATCATCCTTAACACAGACGCACATTAGACTACTTCATCCTTAAATAGCAGAAATACTCATGCACATATATAATCTAAAACAAATTTCCATTACGGATTCTTAATGGTTGCATGGGTCAGTTGCTTTTATTACAAATATGTCATTGATTCACAGACCTCGGGCTCCAGGAATTGCAGGAGTCCATAGATTCACAATGTAGTTTTAGTGAAAATAAAACAGTAAAAGTCGATAACCCATTTATTATCAATGTATGCCACTATAGCACTGGGCATTTTAACGATGGCATTGCTGTTCTGGTGGAGAGAGCTGCCTTTCAGTGGCATTTATAAGTCATTACTAATGTAAAGTTATCCAGCAGGCTGACTGCTTGTCTTTCACTCTTTAATGCTAAAGTGCTTCAGGTCCCCAGAGTCACAATTAATAAGAGCACTCAAAAATAACCGGAGGAATCTCCCACAGGGTGTGGTTTCTTCACAGTGGAAGTTTACTCTTGGCATCTTTGGCTCTGAATCATCATTGATCAGGGTTTGGTATCTGCGTTTTCATTCGTTGCTTTTTCTTTGTTCCTATTCTTTTTACAAAGCTGGGTAGAGATCTACAAGGGCTCCAGCTGTTTTGTCAGAAAGAAATTCAGATTGCGTGAATGAAAGTATTTATAAAATCAAAGAGGAACTAGGCTGCAACCCAACAAGTAACCATTGCATAAGACAGTTGTGTGTTAAGAGCATGTCAAATGTCATTGCTAAAGTGTTACAGGTTTTGAGATAATTAAGAAATACGTTTCATATTTTAGTAGGTGTGCAGGGTTCATCCACCATGAAGCTTTTATTTCTCTTTGACATTCCTATATGTATATATTCACTTCTCTCTTCCCATACCGTAACCCAAATTACCTACTATAAATTTCCCTAATTGAATCGTAGTTTTATCGAGTTATACTTTTAAAAACTTTTGCCTGCTAAGAAGCCAGGAGTGATGGTGTGCACCTTTAATACCAGCACTCAGGAGGCAGAGGCAGGCAGATCTCTGAGTTGGAAACCAGCCTGGTCTACAGAGTGAGTTCTAGGGCAGCCAGGGCTATACAGAGAAGCCCTGTCTTGAAAAAGCAAGCAAACTTGGGCCACTTTCCTTATTATATTTTTATAGTCTGCATTTTAAAGGTAAGAAAAAGGACAAAAAAATGACAGTAATACTGATATTTGGTAAAACACCGGGGTATGATTTTTGTGCCTGTAGTCCACTGTCTTTTACTAAATAAGGAGATAAAGTATTAATAAGCTATTTCTGCTTTTTAGATGTTCACCTACTTCTCATCCTATGTCACTCTTATCTATCTCCTAACTTCTGTCTGCTTGTACATATCATCTATTTATCATTTATCTATCCATCTTGCTGTCTATCTCTATCATTTATCTAGATTCATATCTCCTGTCTTTAAAATAGCTGGGCACACATCCTGGTTATTACTCAGTTGTTTTTCTCAGAATCGCTTAGGATTCCTACAATGGGCCTATTTTACTTTAAAGAGGAATCTTATTAAGCTTCTGGCAGTAATCGGCACCACTTCCTAGGCTCCTAAGAACATATCTATTATATCCAAATCCTTGTTAATGTTCCAAAGTGCTACTGAACAATGGACTTGAACTTCCTTTTTGCTTTATTGGTAAATGGGAAAGTATACAACTATTGCCTTAAGAAGTAAAAGATAACATTGTGGTAAAATCATTTTAATGAGGATTAATGAGAATAATCCCTAGCAGAGGTATGGGTACAGAATGAGAGTTTAGTCATACTTGAGGATTATGATTTTCATCACACATTGTTCTGTGTACGGGATAAATGAGAGTTTACATAATACACTTAGCACTGTGCTTGGCCCAGAGTAAGCACTCAGTAGGGTAGCTACTTAATTCTTGCTGTCATCACCACCACTATCCCCAACCCTTTCCACCCCCTCACCACATAACATTCCAGCTTTTGTTGTCTGAACCATAAATGAACTGATTTATTTGCGGAGAGATGACTCAGTGCTTATGAATTGTATTTCTATCCCTGTTCATTTTTGTCTGGTGAGTTGGATATCTTCATGGAGTTGTCCATCATCTGCCAGTCTGAGCTGCCTTTGTTTATTGCTTTGGTGGCTAGTCAAATAAAAATTAGAAAATGGAAAAGTTTAAAAATAAAAGCTTGGATTGGACCCACCATGGCATGCAGTGTGATTAGGCTGCATTTGGTTTTGTCTTGTTCGCTCATAGTCAGTGACTCTGACATACTGTCATTCGATATTCCCAGCACAAATGTTCGTGCTTTATAATATTTTGTACTTAGAGTGTTGACATATTTGTTATGTGTTACTTTTTTCTTGCCAGTGCCATAAGGGGAAGAAAGTGTGACTCAAAAAATGTGGGCCACAAGAAAATTGAGAGTAAAACATTTATGCCTTTGCACCCTATTGCTTTTGTCCCTATCGGTGTGTATAGCTTGCTACCTGAAGAGAAAAATGATAAAATATTTTTGCATCATTATGTAAATGTTAGTCTAGTATTATATATACCTTACAAAAGAAAAAAATTACGTTTGGGTCTGGTGGGATGGTTCAGGGAAAAAAAAAATCTTTATGTGTGAATCAGATGACCTGAGTTTGATACCTGGCACCTGGTAGCCTTAGTTTGATGCTTGGAAGGCCTGTAGAGAGGTGGGAGAGAACTGCCCAACAGAGTTGCCATCTCCTCTCCACTCTCTTGATTGTGGTGGATGGAGGTATGGGCCACACGATAACCAATAAATAACATTGTAGAAGTAATTTTGAATAGCAGAGTCTGACACACTGTACCTGATGCTCACTGAGTGTTCTTTCTTTAATAATGCCTTCCTCCTCCACAAGGCAGTCTTTACTTTCCCTTTG
This sequence comes from Peromyscus attwateri, assembly GCA_902168425.1. Classification (NCBI taxonomy): domain Eukaryota; kingdom Metazoa; phylum Chordata; class Mammalia; order Rodentia; family Cricetidae; genus Peromyscus; species Peromyscus attwateri. The sequence continues at coordinate 14,419 of CABHPP010000479.1, read as the reverse complement.
ATTTGTAGCTACCCTGCACTGATTCACAGAGTGGGATCCTAGTAAACTCTTCCAGATGCTGTCTCCAGACCCATTGCCTGCTAAGGAAGCCCTTCCAATGCTGTTAGTCTTCTCCCTAACCAGGCCGGGCTGATGAGACCTTCCCTGCTGCCCTGGCCCTCCATAAGTCTGTTACAGTAACTAGCACACAGCCATTAGTCACTTGACTGGAAACAAAGGAGAAAGAGAAGCTGAGTAACACTGCTAGATGTGCATTTTGTCAGCATTTAAACCCTTGATCGGTAACTTGCTGGATTTATGTAATAGAAGTCATTAAAAAAAATCATGAGATAAGTCATATTGGTCACAACAGTTAATGAAGCCTTTTTAATGTACCCATTCAAGTATCTCCTCCCCACCCCCATCTTGGGAAGTAGTGCTTATTAAACACCTTCTTTGTTAGGAAAAAAAAAAAAAAAAGCTCAGTTCTGCTCATCTGTCATCATTTTAAAGTGCTATTTTAAAATAATTTGAAAGACTGGATTGTATTTCTCATCCTATGGCATAAGAACATTGTTGAGAAAACAACATGTGTTATGGAGGAGGACAGACATTTTATTCATCAAGATGTGACTATTCAAATTGTGTCTCATTCATAATCTCATTTAACTCTGGATGTGTTACACGTAACAGGTTTCCTGATGTGTCTTATTTTCCACACCAATAAATGTATGTAATTGACTGATTAAAATAAAACAAAACAGATGACTAAGGAAGCAGAGGAGGGGGAAGAGAAAAAAAATCTCTTGGAAGTATTTGACCTACTGACTATATCTTTTTAGAATAGCAGAAATTACTCTAGCCTTCTACTGGATCAATATTTGCCACCATTTTAGAGAACAAGTGTTGCTGCACATTTTTCTCTTTATTATGAAACACAGTTTTCTCTATCTACCTCATATATATTTGTAAACTACAACCAATCAACCTTATGAAAACCACTCACATAAATGATTATTTTAATTCTCAGTGAAGTTGACTTTGGAAGTTGTCTTGAACTGGAACACCAGCTTCAGTCGCTCCCTCACAATAAATTGGTTCTTATTTTCACATAATATTTAACCTGTTGTTGGTTAGTTTTATAAAACTCACATTTCCATCTTTAGGCATAATTAAATATAATGCCTCAACTCTGCATAGGATGTTTAAAGCCATCTTATAATTTATATTTAATGATGCACCATTTTGACAGCATTGATTCTGATATAAGAAAATCTTGTTGAAGTGACAAAAAAAATGTAACTTGAATAGAACTATAAGGCAGTGGGACTTGGATGTACCTTAATGACTTGGATTGTGCTTAATGACTCTGATGCTTTGGTTTGGAGGATCTATTAATGTAGATTAACCATGTTATTCTCGAAAACAGCCTTCCTCTGTAATTTGCTGGTGCTTCCATGGATTTCTAGACTGTGTGTTATGAGGATTTATGATTTCAAATTCGTGATTATTAAAAGTCCAAAGCTATTTTAATCCTAGCATGGAGCAATGAGGGAATTCGCCCAGAGCTCAGCATCACAGGAGATTATTAATTTGTTAGGGCTGCTGTGGCCAAGAGTGACAGCTTAGGCAGCTTAAACACAGAATTGATTTCCCTGCAGCTCTGAGGGCTGGGAATGTGAGGCGAATGTTTCTGGTTGGTTCTTGCTCAAGGCTGTGAAGTCTCTGTCCAGCCTTTTCTCTTTGGTTGCAAATGACCATCTCTTCTCTATGTATATATGTGCATCCCAAGTTTCTCTTTCTAAGAACAAGTGGACCACTCTAATGTTTTAACTAGTACTGTCCTGATAAGAGCTGTTTCTAAGTAAGATATCATTTTGAGTTAAGACTGAGTAGGACTCAATAAGAACATTTGAGGAATGAGGATCTAACATGTGACAGGAAAGGTTGAGTCTTAATAAATATTTGAAATAGTCTTTTCTTTTTTTCTCCCTATCAAAAATGTACTTACATTTTTATTTACTTGGCCATTGCTTTTATTTTCTTTTTAAATTTCTTCATTATTTTTATCCTAGGAATTAAACTTGGCATGAGTGCATACTAAACATAACTTTAATATTGATTTCCTTGCAACATTTATTCTGAGTTCTTTTTTTTTTGTGGGGGAGAGAAGGGGGCATTATGGGGTTTTTAAACTAGGGCCTTATGAATGTTGGTAAGTGCTCTTAACTTTGAACCTTATCACTAGACCTAAATTAGTCTCATTATAAATCTTGTATTAGTGTATGTGTTATATGTTACAAGAACTTAATTTTTTTTGGCAGGGGTGGCGAGGAGAAGGTATTTTGGCATAGTCTTGATACTTCTGTTTGTGAGGAAAATGAATACATAGTATTAAAAGCAAAAATTATGAATTGAATATCACAGTTTATATCAGAAAGTTTTTTTAACTTGCTATTTTCATATAGCAATTTACCAGTTTTCTACTATATTTATTTTTATTAACAATACATATATGCTTATTTTATTATTCCCTGTGTCTATTTTGAGGGGAAGATTTCATTGTTTTCTTTTTTCTTTTTGACAAAAATCTAACCTATTTATAAAACTAAGATATAACATCCCAACTTATTTGACATGGAATTACCCATATTGTATCATCAATCACATTCAACTTGGACTGTGAGCTTTAACAATGTTATTAATCACTTCCTTCACTTTCCACATTTTATGATAAGGAAATAGATGTCTAAAGCAGGAAAGAAATTACTAAACACTATGTAATTAGTGGAAATTGAAGGACAAGAACCTAGGTGTCATAGAGTAAAAAATGATTCTTGTAAGTTTAAAGCACCCTAGAGCTGATCAACTCTAATTTTCCAGATAAAAGAATAAGGTACCGAGAAGGCAAATCGCTAGCTGAGATTGTGAAGTTAGACAAATGGGGGACATGCACAATTATACTTAAAATGTATTTATTTTGTGAGTATATGTGTGGATTTGTGCATAGGGCACAAGGCACTTGGAGGTCAGAGGACAGCTTGAAGAGTTGTTTCTCTCTTTGCGCCATGTGCATTATGTGAGGGTTGAACTCAGTTGATCCAGCTTGGCAGTAGGTGTCTTTATTCACTGAATCAGCTCTCAGTCCTGAGATTTCTAATGATGCAAGAATGTTAAAATCAGTTCAGTCAAGGACAAGTCAGAGACAACTGTTTTGACAGTTCAGTCAACACAAGTACAAGAGTTTTAAGGACTTCAGTGGTCTGGATGTTTGTCTCCCTTCATTTACATATGTACATCATATTTACAATTATCACCTGAGGTGATAGTAAGAGGTGGAGTTTGGGGGAGGTAATTAGATCAAGAGACTTTAAATCTAATGGATAGGATGAAGACTCTCATTAAAAAGCCATAGGAGATGCCTTTCTCTCTCTAACTTGTGAGGACCAAGGGATAGTCTAGGAGCAAAGAAATATGACTAGACACAATATTTGCCAATGCTTTTATCTTAGACTCTACAACCTTCAGAAATGTCATAATTATAAATGGTTGTTTATGTGCCCCCAGATTACAGTAATAGTAATAGTATAGTAGCCACCAAACGGACTCAGTAAAAGTTGATAGGTCTATATCCCGATTTCTGCCTCTTTCACCCAAAATAATGCTGGCTACCCTAACAAGTTAGTGAAAGAATTTGTTAAGAATATGCAGCTGTGGCCACGAGAGAGTCTGACTTTTTAGAAGCCACATCTCAGTTCTCCCACTCTCTGAATACCTTGCTAGTGGTTTTTAACTAACAGAAGCACAGGAAAGGTTAAGGAAAATCTTTGTCTTCCCACTGTCTTTTTTTTTTTTAATGTTTAAACAGAATGTGTTCTTTTATTTTTTATTTACTTTATTCTATTTATTTATTTTTTTTAATTTTCTTTATTAAGAAATTTTCTACTCACTCCTCATGCTATCCACAGACCCCTCCTCCTCCCTCCTCCCACCCCCCAGCCCTCTTTCCCAAGCCACCCCGCATCCCCACATCCCCCAAATCGAGGTCTCCCATGGGGAGTCAGCAGAGCCCAGCTCACTAGTCTTAAGTATTCTATCTAGGTTCAGTTCCTTAGCAATCTTACCAATGCCCTTTTACATTTTACTTCCATCCTTTCTTCTTTCCTTCCTTCCTTGTTTCTTTCTTATTTCTTGATTTCTGTTTATTTATTTTATGTGACTGTTTATTTGTTGATACGTGGCATGGAACACGTATGGAGGTTAGAGGACATCTAATGGGAGTCACTTCTCTCTTTTCCTCATGTGAGTCCAGTGGATGGAGCTTAGGTTGTCAAGGTTGGTACCAAGAATCATTACAGGCTCCATATCTCACTGACCCCTTATATTTTTCTTGTCAAGGCAGGCAATAAAGTAATTCTGATTATCTGTTTGTTGGATGGTGGTCTTTCCAATTGTTCTGATACCTTAGATTTTCTACATTCAAGTTTCATTTATCTTTTAATATAATAATCATGTGATTACTGTATTATCTGATGTCATTTAAAGTATTTGTCTTCCTTGATGTCCAATTTTACCTCTTTTCAATTTAATTTTCTTTTTATCTAGTCTCACACAGATTACCTATAAGCATTTTGAGGGCTACTCCGGCTTAAATACTCTATTCTCTCCCTGTTCTCTTCTAATCCTCTTACTTGCAATTATATGAATTCTTAGACCCTGAGTTTAATCTTTATTATTAATGGATCCAAATTCTTTTTTCCTTTTCTTACCTACAGGTAGTTTAGAGTCTACTGGACAATGCTATAGAAGCATCCATTAGTAACTGAGAGCACCGGAAGGAAGCATCGTGAGAAAGTACTTACATTTATAGCCAGTGCTCTGAAATTTGAGAAATGTATATGCCTGTACATGTAATAACTGTACATGTGTATGTGGGGGCCAAGCGTCAAAATATGGTGTCTTCCTCTGTTGCTTTCCATATTATTTCTGAGTCAGGGTCACTGAAGCTGGTGTTCACTGACTGGCTAGATTGGCTGGTAAACAAGGTCCCAGCATCCCTCTGTCTCTCCCTCCCCAACACTGAGGTTAGTGATGTGAAACCACACCAAGCTGATTACTTAGGTTCTAAAGATCAAGACTCAGGTCCTCACGTTTGCAGGGCAAGCACCACACTCAGTGAGATTTTTCTGGAGCCGAATATAAATGTTTTGTAGTCACTGACAAGCCTAGCAGTATATAAATGACCTAGATGTATGTTGCTGGATGACCACTGTGTTTTGTTGCTGTGCTTTAGAATTGATTTAATTCCTTGGAGGGAGGTTCAAATTAGTAGCCTCATTTAATCCATTACTACTTATATAAAGTTTGCAAAAGTTGCTTAAAAATTAATAGCTTTTGGACAGGAATCATAGCATTCATATTCATTACATTCATATTCATCTCCTAGAGAATAGAGCTCATTTCTTGGCATATAATAAAATTCAACAGCTGTTTTTCGAGTGAATGGTTGAGTAGATAGATAAATAAATTGTATTAGCTTACAAATAATAAGAGGTTCACATCAGATGATTTTTTTCCCCAAATGAACTGTTTATGTGTTTTTGAAGATTTTAATAACATTTGTTAAGAGAGTGTTTGAAAATTCTGCTGGCTTCTTTTAAATCCCTTTCCTGGCAAAACTTGCCTTAGTAGATTTACTGTTAAGGAAAACAAGACCATAAACCATACAAAACAGTATAATCATGCAATTTATCACTTTAAAAACACGAATATTATTCCAGCATGTTTACAATGCTTCTGCAGAAGCTTACAAGTGATCTTAAAGTACTAAAGAAACTTTAACACATGTAAATATTATGTGGGTATTTATTCTTTTTCTGCGTCATTTTGTGCTTCATTGAAAACCACAATTTTCTCAGCTTACCATGTTCTTTTATATTCTTCTCTATGAACCAGTTTATAGCACAGTATATCATTAGATTTAAAAGTTAAAGCTCAGGATACCCACATGTATTGTGAAAAGAAACTCAATATTATATGCATGTGAATTTTTAAAAAGAATAATTTATGAGACAGTTATAAATTAACAAAACGACTATGATAGAATCTATTGTTTAATCTATCTCAGATGAAAAATATATTTTCCTATCCTTAATAAATTTAAAGTATATCTCTTAGTGGTTTTTGTAGCAATGTAAATCTCAAAATACTATCAATTATATAACAACAACTCATGATTAAACCTCCATTATTTATGTAACAATTTGTTTTTCCCATGAATAATTCTGCATTGTTTTGTGTCATATGAAAGTAAATGCCACAGAGATTTATAATTATTCCAGATGTAGAAGTTCCTTGTGGTTGTAAGACTCCATTGTGTTATCTGGCCTCACTTGAGACCACCCAAACAACAAATTATAGTATATTGGATTCCTAAAGCTCATCTTTTACCAAAAACCCTGTAGTTTTTCATGCCTAATGTTTAGAAAATTTCTGAAATAAAACTATGTGGGTCAATTTAGTCACATCTTATGATCTAAATAACAATTATTTATCGTGCAGAAAATTGAAGACATGAAAACGCTGTGTGTGTGTGTGTGTGTGTGTGTGTGTGTGTGTGTGTGTGTGTGTGCGTGCTGTATGTATTTGTTTTAGGGTTTGTGCAGAGGTACATGTCAGTGCATATGTATGTCTGTGCATGTGGAAGTCAGGCGTTGAGATCACATGTCCTCATAAGCCCATTCTACCTTATTTTTTGAGACAAGGTCTTTCCCTGAAACTCCTTTTGCCTAGGCTAGTTGGCTCCTGCACCTTGAGGAACCGTCAGTGACTGTTCCCTCCAAGGTTGGCTACTGTTACAGAAGAGGACTTGGGTCCTCAAGGTTGTGCGTCAGGCATCTCACTGATTAAGCCATAAAATGAGCTTCAACATTTTATTAAATATAATAGATTGTGCTAGTATATGGCAGGATCTGTTTTGTATTTGGGGGAGAAAATCTACCTAAAATAAATATATAATGTATATATGACTTAAAGACAACAAAAATAAAGATAATGTATGTATTATTTAAAGAAAACCTACCTGAAATAAAGGTGATATATATATATAATATATATAAAACTTATATGGCATATATGATGTATATGCATAACATATTATATAAAACTTGTAATGGTACTAATTTTTTGAAATCTTGAATATGTTGATTCTTATTTTCCTTCATTCTTTATTTCCCCTCAAACAATACCCTTGAAGTAGTCAAACTGATTTTTAATTTTACTTCATTGAAGTGCACATTTTTAGATACATCTAGACATATCTTAGGTATAGTTCCCTGGAGTGAAAAATACAGTTTTATGTCCAATTTTTAAGTCTCTAAAATATTTCATTATATGGTGAAAAATGTGTAAGACCCATAAATACTCTCATTGATTAAATGATCATGTTTCTCAATTCTAATATTTAATTTACTATTCCCCCCTATAGAAGAATCTTATATATTTATTATTTGGTGCAAGTTTTCCTCCTGAAAACTGATACTCCTTTAATGTTAATACTATTTGTGAAATGGGAGTCTATCAATTTGTATTCTTTTCAACCCATGAGTTAGTCTCTCTTGTTCAGAAAGGATTGGGAAAAATCTGGTCCAGTAAAATTGATAAATATTAAGAGAAAACGAATAAAATGCTTCCACCGAATTATCTATTTTTTAAGCCTGCTAAATTTTATTGACTATTCTATATACTTGGCTTTATCATATAAACAGAGAAAACATATTAGACCTGAAATACTAGATATTGTCCACATTTTATTGTAAACAGTAATTGATTTTAACAATGACCAATCTCTCTTCCTTCTGGGAAGCTCAAGCAATGCAAAACTATAGATGTAAAAAGTGTACTTAAAAAGAAAAGAATGTTTAAAAATGTATTAAAGCTTTTTGCTGGACAGTGGTGGTGCACTCCTTTAATCTCAACACTCAGGAGGCAGAGGGAGGCGAATCTCTGTGAGTTCAAGGCCAGCCTGGTCTACAGAGCGAGTTCCAGGACAGCCAGAGCTACATAGAGAAACCCTGTCTTGAAACACACCTCCACCCCCAAATGTTTTAAAGCTTTTTAACAAAAGCTGTTCAAAGTGAAATAGTTTATCAAAATAAGTGGCCTCTGTCACCCACCCTAAAAGAGGCTGTGACTAGGGCCTTTGTATATATTCAATTATCATGAAAATACATTTGCGGTTAAAGTAAAAGAAACAGTATAATTTTATTGTATACTAAAGTAAACTTAAAATAAACCATTACTAGTAGAAAAATAACTTGAAAGACACTTTCCATAAGACAATTGTATATACATTTTTGTGTGTTTACATGTGCAAACATAACATATGCCCATCGATACCTTATATGCAGTAAAAGTCAGTATTAATGAAGACAATCAATGAAAGAATTCATACATATATAAATATCACTTCAAACTATTAACATATCAGAATATAATAATTTTATCAAAATATAAGAATTTTAATTTTGAAATAGAATCTTGGCTAATGCCATCAGAACTTACTGCTTAAATGTTGTGAGGAGGAAAATTTAAGAAAAGATCTTCTATGTCAAATAGTCAGACTTAAATCAGAGAGGAGAGGGAAATCCATCAACATCAAGTGAGGATCTTGGAAATACTGGAGGATGGCAAAATGTCAGGAAGAAAATAAATAATGAGAACATGAAAAGTAAAGCTTCACTCATGAAACCAGTGTAGGCCAGGAGCAAGATGCATCAACATAGGAAATAACTTTTAATTGACTGATTTCGAAGGCTGATTTTATTTCTTACAGGTTATATAGTACAATTCAAGGAATAAAGATTATTTTTTCATTAAAAAACAAAACAATAAAACTCTGCACCTTATCCTCCTGAGATGATAACTTGGGATCTTACCAAAATTGTAACTATGTTTGTTTGTAGAAAATTTTAGTAATAGCTCAGTCAATTCATAATAAAATTCCATACATTATTGTCTATTGCTATTGCAATGCCCCGATCTACCATTATTATTGGGTTTGGGTGAGATGAGGACCCTTTTCAACTCTCCTCTTCCCTGCCTTCAACTCCTGATGCTTCATATCTTTTTTAATAACTGTTTTTTTGAGAATATTTCTGATATTTCATCTGGATTATACCACAGATCTGAAAATCTTCCCAGTAGTCGGTTGATACGCTTTAATACTCCTGTTTGCATATTCTTGCTACATGAAATAGTGACATTGAAGTGGGCAAAGGCATTTTCCTTTGTATTTTTGATATGTAACCCCTGAAGGCGATTGTGAAATTAACTATCCTTTCTACCCTACCTGTTCACAACATAATGACTCAGTATTTTTAATACTTGTTCTCATATTCCTTTGCTGTCAGTTTTAGTAAGACTTGGTACACTTTTTCAGATTAACATAGTCAAAAGATGCTTTATCATATTAATTTAAAAGAGATCTTTTTGGACATTTCTGCCCTGATGGGTAAGCCAGAGATACACATGGAGTTCAGATCAGCTCCTTCTGATCTATAAACTGCTATTTTGACTTAGGATTTTGCATTTTGTTCTGTGGAACTCGAGGAAAATCTCTGAATTTTCCCCTCATTCCTACCTTGGAGTTCTCCTCTCCTCCCACTTTCCTACCACCTTAGTGTAGCACAGAGTTTCCTGGTGTACTAAGTGGGAAATGACGATGCTCCAACTCTTTATTGCTGAAGTTCATATTGGAGTGATACTTTCTAACACTTGAAAGCCAACTAAGAAGTGTTAACAATTTTCATTGTTTTATTCCTTAATGTGTTACAATATATTCTCATTAACCGTGCTTATTCCTTATTCTGATATTTTGGAATAAGATGTAGACCAGTGCTTTAAAATTGATTTATTAATTTTTATACTTTTATGTTATAATATGCCATAATCTAGATCTTTAAATTTTTTGAATATATTCTGAATCTAATTTTAAAGCACTTTCTGATTTCACTACTTTCTCACTTATATTTCCTACACTCTGTCGGGAATATCGTATAATCACTTTACTTGTGTCCATGTATGTTGTTTTGTGTTTATGAACCAATCCAAGTTCACTTCATTGGAGACAAAACTCATGTTAATTATTGTATTCTCCTAAAGATATTTCACAGACTTTACAGACCAAGTTTCTTGCCTTATCTCAAGTAGATGAAGAAATTTCCGTTTCTTGTGTTCTCAGTCTTAAGACCATATCCTCTTTCCTGCTTTCAATTTTCTAACATCCCATCATCCTATCCTATAACTGATTTTTATTAATCCTACCTTTGAGACTTTGTCACATTCACATGAGGTTGAATAGCTTTCTTGACTCCATGCTGTACCTCTGAATCTTCTACAGACTGTTCAGCCATTGGAGACCTGAGCTAATGCTTAAGTGGAGGGAGATTTTAGACAACATTCATCTCTTATGTTTAAGGGCTTCAAGCAGCCACATTGTGTGTGATCACTATACATGTAGAACCAAAGTGGTGTATCTCTTAAAAAGTTTCTTTTGAAATATGTAAGCATTTTCCTGAATTCTTGTTTATTGTGAAATTACAATTCTTGTTCTTAAGGACATGTTGAGTATCCAGTTTAGATTTTTTGACATTTAGAAGATTGGGAAAATTATGATAATGTGAAATTTGATACAATTTGGGACATTTTCCCCCTCGTGAATTTAATTAGAAGAAAATGTAGAATATAATTTAGTAATTGTTGAAAAGCTGTAGCAACTACATGTGAATTCACTCATTCCAATACTTGCTACTTTTGAGACAGCCTCCGCGTAACTATTTCTGTTAACATCCACAGCTTTTATTTGTATTCCTAAGCCAAAATAGTAACTAAAGATAGTTTTATAATGTTCTTTCATTAGAAATCTTTCTTTTACATGTAATTCTTTTACATTGTGTCATCTAAATTTCATGCTTTGGTTTTGATTACAGAACTTAATAGACTTTTTCTTCTTTTTTTATTGTGCCAAATGTAATTATTGGGGTGTTTCACTTAACTAAGTACTGAAATGTCATTAAAATTATTACTTGGTAAAGTGCTCTTGTTTAAATTCAGGGTATTAGAATAGTGCTAGTACTAGTAAGTGCACCTTTAAAGTAGATGTGGAGTTGATATTTCTTTGGGCTTCTAATGAAACTTTCACTGCCAACCATTTTGGACTGGATCTTTGAACGCATATTTATAGCTTAGATCAATGTGTTGGCATGTATCAGTAGCACAGAGAAGACATAGCTATTTAAGAAAATTATGTCAAAGGCTCTGTTGAAGATGAAAATTGGTAATAACTGCTTTAGGCAAAAATTTTAGGAATGAAGTATTTTCCAAAGTCATTGTCAATGCAATAGAAACATGTCCCTTTTAGCACCACATCCCATCTGTAATTAAGAAATACATTAAATAGTCCTTGGTCTTCACATACAAGGAGTTAATTAACTTCTTCCTCAGAAGTCACTGGATGTGAATCATTTTTATCTTTTAATTTTCAAAAGATCATTTTTCCTTTATAATCCCTGGGATGTAAGGAAGAAATCCATTCTTACCATCTTCTGAGTGTGGTTTCCATATGGATTATGTTCAGTACATGTAATATCTATTGAACTAATTGTTTTTCTCTATGGAAGGGAAAGTAATATTAGACCATCTGCATGGGCTGTTCCTAACACTTTTCTTTCACTGGGTTGATAATTATTTGATATCCAATAATTTAAATGTCAATTCTAAATATTCCTTAAGGCTTAGCTCTGAGCTTTGCTCTGTAGCTTAAGACTCAGTCAATTAAAACCAAAACACCCATTCTTTGACAATTTCTGTGGATTAGGAATATGAGAATAGCTTCATTAGATGCAGATGATTGAAAGATTCTGATAGTGTTGCAATTAAACAAGGGCAGTTTGTGGGCGTGGAGACTTCCAGAGTCCCTCAGTGATGCCTTGTAAGTTCCCATGGCTGTCAGCAGGGGGTGTCAGTTCCTCAGGCCCTTCCTCCACTCCATTGGGCTGACTGAGTGCCACCAATTTAGGTTATTAACTAACTATACAGGGAACTTATCCAAGAGGTAGGCTGAAATTGCCTTGTGATTTCATTGAACTCTCTGGGAAACCCTGCAGTCATGGCTTCCACACCATATCCATCAGAAGTGAGTCACTAAGTGTAGCCACAGACAAGGAGAAAAAGGGTTAGAGTGGAAGAGTAGCAAAGACTCATAGGCGTATTAAAAAACCACAGCATAATGTTCTTTGAAAGCAACAAAGCAACTTACACTCCCTATCCATGTTATCTTAATGCTGAAATGTATAAAGATCTCTATATATTCAGCTCCTACCAGATTTTGCTCACAGCAGTGTATATCAACCCATTTATCTATGCCAGAATCCTGGTCATCATTTATTTCTCTGTCTCCTACCCTGTGACTTTAATTACCAAGTCCTAACAATGCTTTGTTCTTTATGGAGACCTGAAGTGTTCTTTATTGTTACCCTTTTAAAGGAATGATCTTTTCTCATTTAACGACTACAAAATAGCTTTCTAATCTGCATTTCTTCTACATTCTTACCAAAAAAAAATTCTTTGGGAGAATTATTTATTTTTGTAAATCTATAAACAAAGTATAAAGGGGTAAACAGCATAAAGAGGGAATGAAAAATAAGTATAAATGTGGACTGTTAAACTCTTTCTTTTTCAGTTATAACAAATAACACAGAATACAGATCCTATCTGTTTTATTGACAGTTATTTTTACATTTACAACCAGTTTTTGTTTCATTGAATCATTGCCTATGGAGAAGACATAAAATGTTTTCTTCTCCTCTCCTGGAACCGTCTAAGATGCCATCTTTGATGTCATCACAAGTGGTTAAGTTCACCTAGTCTGCATAGCTCTAGAAAAGACAGTACCCTTGACTTTGTCTCTCTAGTGAAGAAGTAGAAAATTCCTTCAAATCTTCGATGACCACTGCTGACTACAACTTTGCTGTTTTCATCCCTTTTCCCTTACTCAATAGTGCTCCATGTTACTATGGTTTTAGTCTTATACTGCTCCCGAATTTTTGATATAACAGTTGTCCACATACAGGTGTTATTCTGACAGTATGCATTCAGTGTGTATAAAACTGAATTATTTATATTATTTTCCTCAACTAATTCATTGCTGGCCTCTTAATCTTTTTTTTTTTTTTTTTTACTTCTTATTGATGATCTTCCTCAACTCACAAACTATGTGCTACATAATACTTCTTTATTTGAAAGTCCCCTTTCACACCCTAGGGTTAGCCTGGAAAGTTTCTAACCATTGTACTTCAAGGTCAGGAAATAAAAAAATCTGACTTGTGTTTGGTTACTGTCTTCCAGCCTCCTCACTCCCCATATGTAGTTATCAAACACATAGGCCCAGCAAAGTGTATACCAGCAGGCTGCATTGATCTGACCTGGTGGTGATAGAGAGAGCTCAAAGAGGGACTCACAAAAAGGAGAGATGTTAGCAAAGGATGGCTGAAGGTTCTAAAAATGAGAAAAATGATGAAAATGAGAGTTAATTCTTTTATCATTTAACCTTATACACACACATATATATATATATATATATATATATATATCTTTTTTTTTATTTTTTATTTTTTTGAGACAGGGTTTCTCAGTGTAGTTTTGGTGCCCTGGATCTCACTGTATAGACCAGGCTGGCCTCGAACTTACAGAGATCTGCCTGGCTCTGCCTCTTGAGTGCTGGGATTAAAGGCGTGCACAACCACCTCCCAGCTTGAAGATATTTTCATTATCTTTGCAAAGGTGTATTTGACATGGAATTTGAGGCACATTGTGAGACTGCTCTCTGCCTGTCTGTCTCTCCCTCTCGTCTTGCCCTGTGTGTGTGTGTGTGTGTGTGTGTGTATGTGTGTGTGTGCGCGCGCCAGAGGTAGAAATCACAAATCTTCTTTGATAGTTCTCTGCTTTATTACTTTTTTTTTTTTTTAAAAAAAAAAGGAGCTCTAAACCTGGAGCTTATCAATTTGGCTTGAATGCCTGTTCACGGTAACCTGAGTATGTTCCAAATGCAAACTCTGGGGTTAGAAACATCCACTTCTTTTCCAGACTTATGTGAGGGTTCTGGAGTCTCTAACTCAGGTCTTCAGGCTTGTAACATATACATACTACTGAATGAGCGAACTTGCTGTCTCCCTCTTGCCGTCTTATGGAGAGAAGTTTAACTCGCTCCTATTCCCTCAGTCTCAGAACCAGTGTCTAGGACTAAAGGACAGCACTGAAGCAGAAGTCACCAGATTTCACATCGACGCTTTCCAGTTTGTTCAGCAAGTGCATATGCGTCTAATAGATTACAGTGGTGTGTGCCTTACTGAAACAGATTTGCCTCATGGAGTACAAGTGGAAA
>CABHPP010000478.1:5097-25153 GCA_902168425.1 Peromyscus attwateri | reverse complement strand
GCTTTTGTGGCATAGCCCACGGTCCTAGCTTCTGTGGCTTCTCATTCTTTTGAGTTTGTTTTGTCCTTCCTATCAGAACTTCAGGATTTCCCCTGTCTCCCCTTAGCTGAGACTCAGCTGAAGACTTAGTACTTTTAGGGTTTGGAGAATGCTGGGGGAGAACATCTGCTTGATGTTTTTAAATGCTTTGTATCTCTTGTAGGTGGCAAAGAAACACAGCATGATGTTTGGAAATATAATTCTTCAATCAACAAATGGATTCAGATAGAATATTTAAACATAGGCCGCTGGAGGCATAAGATGGTCGTTTTGGGTGGCAAAGTCTATGTAATTGGGGGGTTTGATGGCTTACAAAGGATCAACAATGTGGAGACTTATGACCCCTTCCACAACTGCTGGTCACAGGTATGGGAGATTGTTTCTGTGAGTAATTTCAAAGCTTAAACAACAACAACAACAAAACAAAAACCCTGCCTATGGTGGTGGCTGGTGATCGATCACTTTGCTCCCATAGACATCTTCTTGGCTCTGAGCTTCTCCCTTCCTAGGAGCCATGAGTCAACATTAGTGATCCAGTTCCAGTAATAACGTTCTTCTAAGTGGCAGGGCTCTGTGTAGGCATTGTCCCGTGCTAGCCAGAGCCCCAGATATGGAGGGAGGCGAGCCTACTCTAAGATGGTTAACTCCATTGGTCGCATGTCCTGGCCCAGAATCTGTCTCCTCACAATCCTTCTGTCCTCTTCATACCAGAAACCAGAGGATCCATTTCCTCCACCTTTTGTGAACCCAGGGTCATTTGGTTATAATTAGAAGTCAGGGCGTATTTATTTTCTCCTTAATGACGAGCCATTTACAGGCCTTTGTGCAAGTCTCTAGCAAAGCTACCTCTGGTTAAAAACTGCCCCAGGAGCAGAAAACAACCAGTGTTTCCAGACCATTCTCAAGTGCAGATTTCCTTTCTTATGGTCAGAACTTGTTCAAGCTTCAGAAAGTTTAAAACATGGTCACTGTAAGCACAAGGGAAGGATATCATCATGTTGCCATGACATCCCCCACAGATTCACCAGCATATGTGCGTAACCTTAAACCAATATTGGCACCTAGTAACTGACCACTGAATGAATATGAATATGCTGGCTTCATGTACATAGGCATTTAGTCTTGCCTGTATCTCTTCTTCCCTGAGAGCTGGACTCTGGCGTAAACAAGCAGGACCAGCTCGGACACAACTTGCTCCAGGCTTCCTAGAGCCTGAAGAGACAGTGGGTTTTGTGTCTCTCTGCATTTATTGGGAGCCATGGCTTTGTTATTTCAGTTGAAGCATGCCCAAGTATGTGTTCTGTGAGCTTCTCCCACAATCTGAGCAGCACACAGACTTCTTGTGCTCTCTGCCTCTGCAGGCCGCACCCCTCCTTGTCCATGTCAGTTCCTTTGCAGCTGCTAGCCACAAGAAGAAGCTGTATGTCATTGGAGGAGGACCCAATGGGAAGCTGGCCACAGACAAGACTCAGTGTTATGATCCTTCGACCAATAAATGGGTTTTGAAGTCGGCCATGCCAGTAGAGGCTAAATGCATCAATGCAGTGAGTTTCCAGGATCACATCTATGTTGTTGGTGAGTCAGTGATAACTTCTTACATCTGTAAACACTTGCCCCCATGGCCACCTGGGAGACAAGATATTATCGTTTTCAGAATGCCTGGGTGATGTGGATAAGGCTGAAAAAGAAGAGAAGGTGGTTTTGGACCAGGCCTTGTTGGAATACCCCTTGAAGTCCCGGAGGTAGAAACAGGCACACAAAGCATGGAAGCTGTAGTCCGTAGAGGAGGCCAGAGGTCACAGCAGGAGTAAAGTTGTATCTCAAACGTGGCAAATACACAAGAAATTGAAACATGCCGTGTAACAAGTGGCAGCAAATAGGAAAAATTCCTATGTTTTAGTTTACATCATGGGAATGTTTCTCTCCTGCTTGGTTTTAGGGGCCTAGAAAATGTACTTAGTTGAGAGGAAGCCTTGGCCAGCAAGACCACAGTTGGCATGTGATTTTTAAAGACTGGTGATTCCTTAGGATTACCAGGAAGCACTCTATAAAATTACAATAGCCAGGCCTATGCCAGGCATGTGAAATGAGAAGGGGAAGAAGGGTCTCTGGGAATAGTGCAACTCTGTTCTTTAAAACTCCAGCTGATGTTAATGTGCAGCCACGATAAAGAACTACTGATTCAAGAGACGCCAGAATACAAATAGCCTCCGTCCGTGATTAATCAGGGCTCATCAGAGAAGGCATGGGGGGGGGTGTAAAACACTGGGATACATTGCGGAAAACGAAGCTCTGCCTTGCTTCAGGTCTCTTGAAGTTTTGCTTGTGGTCAGGCTCCCAAAGGTTTCAAAAGTCCAGTATCAGGATGGGCCTCCTAGGTCGATGTCTTCCATTGATGTAATCTCTAGAGAGATGCTGTTCCTAGTTAATGCCCAGTTGATGACTTTTATGAACTGCCTCTGCGCATGGTCCTTTTGTTACTTTATAAACACTGTGGTTTTAGTGCTTAGGGTCACAGATCAGAACGTAGCCAGGCTGAGGTACCCGAGGCATCAGCTGGGGTTCCTCCAGGGAGCCAGTCTTAAGGTGTGCTTTGCAGCTGTGCTAAGTCAGGCGTCTTTTCGAACCAGATTCCCACCTGGTCAGAATTTAAAGGAGATAAGGTTTCTCCCACATTACTAACCCGGGGGTCCATTCTGGCTTTCTGGGAAGAAAGCCGCCAGTCTACTGTTTTCTCTGGTAAAGTGGTAGTTCTGGCCTGATCCGAGGTAGAACTCTGGTGATTAGTGAGAAAAGACCCAGAGAGCCACCCAGTGTGCCTGTTCGTTCTTTGCAGGCGGTGCCATGCGAGCGCTCTATGCCTACAGCCCTCTGGAGGACAGCTGGTGCCTGGTGACGCAGCTCAGTCACGAGCGGGCCAGCTGCGGCATCGCGCCCTGCAACAACAAGCTCTACGTCACCGGCGGGAGGGACGAGAAGAACGAGGTCATCGCCACTGTGCTCTGCTGGGACCCCGAGGCCCAGAAGCTGACTGAGGAATGTGTCCTGCCGCGCGGCGTGTCCCACCACGGCAGCGTCACCATCAGGAAGTCGTATACCCACATCCGGCGGGTTGTGCCTGGGGCCGTGTCTGTGTGACTGCCCGGGGGGACCCAAGAAGGTGCCCTCGGAGCCTCGGAGCGCTGGTTCGGCACTCTGGCTCGCGCAGGTCCCTTGTGAGCCTTAGGCTTGGCTTGGATTCTGCACCCTAGCTCGCGCAGGTCCCTTGTGAGCCTTAGGCTTGGCTTGGGTTTAAGGCTTATCGTGGGGGGCACCTTATGAGACCAGCCGGGAATGCTTGTGTGACCTACCTCAGGATGAAGGGCAATGTTTAACATTCCACACATGCCTACCGGCCCTGGCCTGTGCCAGCCACTTATCCATGGTAATTCTCTGAACTGTGGTAATGACCTGCTGCCGGATAATATCAAGCCTGCCTTAGAGGTGAAGAAAAGGCATTTCAGACAGGCCTGCTTTCACCAGGTCACTCAGAGAGCAAGCAGCTAAGGCAGAATAAACCCAGGTCTTTCCATGTCAGTCGGTGTCTCTCACACCACACGTCTTAACTCGGGAAAACTGAAAGCCAGTCCCAAACTTGGCTGGTGTCTCCTTCTGGCAGCGTGGCTGAAGACAAGGGAATAAAGGAGTTTTTCTGTGCTGTCTTCCTTTTATTCCTTGTCCGTAGGAGACACTGGTCTTGGAGCCTTTTGGGCTACTTGTCAAGAGCATCTCCGATGATCTCCCACCGGACATGGCTGCTGGGACTGACTAGTCTGGGGAGGCCCATTTGTTGTGAAAAAGGCGAAAGACATGTCCCGTTTCCCCCACATCGTAACTGTTGGTTTTGATTACAGGATGTGTGTGCCATTTTGGACTAGGACTATCACGGCCAGTTAGTGGCTGGGAGTGGGAGGCTCCGTGGATAAAGCTCTTGCTGAACAAGCCTGAAGACCAGTGTTGGGAGCCTAGAGCCCACGTGGAAGCTGAGCAGGCGTGGCTGCCTGCAGTGCCAGTGCTTGGGAAGCAGACCCAGGGCTTCCCTAGGGCAAGCTGGGCAGATCAGTCAGTCAGGAGACCGTGTCAGTGAACGAAAATGGAGTGTGATTGCCTGGAAGAGGGCTCAGCCGTGGAAAGTGGGGAGTGACTGAGGAAGTCATTTGACGTCAACTTGGGGTCTTCACACTTGTGAACACACACCCACACCACATACACATTAAAAAAATAAAATTGAATTAAAAATTTTAAAACGTTTTTGAAGTATTACCTTACCTTCTCAATGGTTTGGTGTCCTTGGCCTCTCAGTGTGCAAATACTGTTTTGTGTGTTTTCTCTCCCCACCTCTCGGGAACACCTTCAGACTACTGGCCACGCCTTCTAAACAGTGACTACATTATCCAAGATGCCTTATTCTCATGGTAGAAGTTCTCTTCGTAGAGTTGCACTTCAAGTCAGAGGGTCATACTGTGCTTATACACCTGAGAAGTTTGAGAAGTTAGTGGACGTAGAGTTGATAGTGAATTTAATTTTTATTAAAAAGTTATGTCTGGAAGAAACTGTTTAAACTAGATTTTGAAACCTTGGAAATTCCAGTTATTTCTACTTCTAGCTAGATTTTTGAGGATAAACAGAAATGCACATCAGTGTGTACATCGCTGTCTTCTCGTCAAGCATGACAGTTTTGCTCCTGGCTATGGGATGGAAGATGGGACAATACCTTTGTACATTCTTTCTTCTCCATGTTCATACATTTAGAACACGTTGTCACTCATGAGCACTAACCACATTCACATTCTCAACTGAAACAGTTTTCTCTAGTTCAACTCATCAAATATTCATGGAGTCTTCCCTGCTTGTTGAGACTCAGGTCTAAATAGTGAACGACAAATCCCTTCCCTAGAGACACTCAAAAAATAAGTAAAAGGCTCACCAGACAGTCTTCTAATTCACCCTTTCCTTGAGTTAACTGAAAGTGAAGGCACATGAACTCATGAGGCTGCATCCATGTTTTGGCTGCCTTCTGTGGGTCCCTTCTGGAATCCAGGCATTAAGGTTAGCTAGTGAAGTCACTTATGTGAGTCTCTCTGAGCTTGAGGGTGGAATCCATTTGTTAGCACAGGAAAAGTCAGTCTGGTCCAAAGACCAGTCCAGGGAAGAGCTGCTGAAGAGCAAATGCCATGACAACATCATTAGCATGTACAGAGAGTTCTCCCTCAGACCTCTGGAGAGCTGGTGTCTACCTTTAGATGAGATTGATCAGTACACGGTTCTCACTCAGTCTGTGGCACACTGAGAAGGTAAGGACTTTGAATCCGACTTACAGATCTCACTCAAAGCAGAGGTCTTGAGTTTCAGGACTAATTTAGAATTCACAGGAGCTCCTAAGGAAGGACTGTATGATTTTTATACTACCAGAAATGCATGTGAATTGTAGCAAAGTCAGAGGTACTTGTACTCAAGAAACAAGGGTCCTCATGAGTGCATGGGAGTGGGAACACACATTCTTGTGAAAAGATTTAGCCTTCTACATTTGAAGCTGCCCAGCTGTAGCTCATAGAAAAAAGAAATCATTGTCATTCTGAGTACTGTTTGTAGCGCAATCAGGGTTTGGGTTTCCAGGTGTCAGAGGTGTGGGCGTGGCTCTCAAAGGCAGGCGCTAAGGCTTTCAGGTTCTTGCGCCTCTTTCCTGCGAATCCAGAGACACGTGAAAGGTTGCTGGAAAAGAGCTGGCGTGTTAAGGGGAGCTACAGAAAGGCCTGGAGTGTGCCCGGTGACCTGCCTCCAAGAGTGCTTGAAGGAAAGAAGGGCTGGAGTGAGGGCTCCAGTGAGCTATTACCATAGCACCGGTGCCACCCAAGTTCACACAGCACAGGTTCTTCCCAGCATGCTTTCTTGGCTGAATGAAGCTCGGTTAGACCAAAGGCTTTTCCCTGATGTCAGCCTTTGGTGATCTTTGGAATTTCCTCTTACACTGTTTTCGTGCCACATCCGTACTAAGCCGGGCTTCTTTTCTAAGAGGTTTAATTGCTCTTCTGTTGTGATAAAATAGCACATTGCGATAAATACACCACGACCCAAATCAACTTCTTTTAGCTCGCAGTTCCAAAGGAAGTCTTTAACGGTGAGGAGGCATGGCACAGGTGGCCAGAGTCAGAAGCTGAGAGTCCCATCTTTAACCACAAACACAGAAAAGAGAGTGGGAAAGGCTATGAACTCACAAAGCCTATCCATTGATGTACTTTATCCAGCTAGGCTGCACCACCTCTCCAAATAGTGCCACCAGCTTGGGGACCAAGTGTTCAAATACCCGGCGGAGCCTATGGGTGTGTGTGTGTGTGGGGAATATTTCTTACTTAAACCGCCACATAAGGCAAAACTCAAACCAAAATAAAACAAAAACCCCAAACAGTACTAACGAAACTCTACCAAAATCACCAGCAAATTAACTATTCTAACCTACATTACCACTATGGGGAGAGCTGGGGACTACCTCAGAGCTGGAGTACCCCAGGTCTCAATGAGGATGCCACAGGACATTCAGATATTGCAGTCTACACGTTGAAGCAGATCCCGAGTGGCCGAGCATCCTTGATAGAGAGGAGGTGGAGGTCAGCAGCTTAGAATGAGGGTATGGAAAAACAAAGGTTCTGGAGTTTGTGAGCATGCTTGCAAGAGGAAAGGGGAATGAGGACTAGGCTTCCAAGCAAGGAAGCAAGGAAGGCATCCAATGTTGAGACTTGAGGCATGAGTCCGAGCAACATCAGCAAGCAGGCAATTTGCTGTGGGGCCTTTGAGCTCCCTGGTTGTCTCTTCATTCCAGTGGATCTAGAGAGTAGGGCCAATTCTTTGATGGAGCAGAATGTTGTGGAATATTAGTTTAAGATGTGTTACGTTTGTTTATGCTGTGGGATGTTTGTTTAATGGCGCAAAGATGTATTGCATTTTTTATGTTACATTTGTTTAACTCTGTAAAGCTGTGTTTGCCTGGCTAAAACAGCTGATTGGTTTAATAAAGAGCCAAATAGCCAATGGCTAGGCAGTAGAAAGGGTAGGTGGGGCTGCCATGCAGAGAGAATAAATAGGAGGAGAAATCTAGGAGAAGAGGGAGGAGAGAAAAAAGGAGGACACCAGGGGCCAGCCACTCAGCCACACAGCCAGCCATGGAGTAAGAAATAAAGAAAGATATATAGAATAAAGAAAAGTAAAATATCCAGAGTCTAAACATAGTTAAAGAGAAATGAAATAATTTAAATTAGAAAAGCTGGCTAGAAACAAGCCAAGCTAAGACCAGGTATTCATAAATAAGAATAAGTCTCCATGTATTTATTTGGGAGCTGGGTGGTGGACCCACAAAGAGGAAAAAAATAGAAACAAACAAACAAACAAACAAACAAACAAACAAAACAAAACTACAGTAGAGTCTACAGATGAAGTTAAGGGGCCATAGTGACCAAGTCATGAGGTAAATTCACCAAAATCCCACCATGTTCTCTTCTTAGTATTCATTTACTCTGGTCTCAGTGGCTTCAGGAAACAAGCACATATGATCTGCCCTTGGACTCAAAGCAAACTCTGCTATCAGGGAAATAAAACTATCTGGGTAAGCACAGCTTTGCTATTTCTACCTGTCCTGGACGAGGAAGGAAAACAGTATAGGAGGAAATTCCACCAGCCTGGCAGCCCTTAGTTCATTCCTTCATTCAGCCAAGCATGCTCTGAAAAACCCACATCATATGACCTTAGAGTTGTTGGTGACTCATAAAAAGTCACTGGAGACCTCACCTCAGCCCTTCTCTCCCCTCTAGCCCAGGATACCCCACATTCTATGTTCCAATGTGAAAGAAGTTTCCTAATTTTACAGAACAAAGAAATTCATAAATCAAGGCAAGGTTAACATACATGGGTGGGTACGTCAGAGCGGCAGTCACAGTACATGGTCAAGATGGCAGCGCCCGAAGCACTAATATCTTAAAAGGCTCAAGGACACTGGGAACACTCTGGAAAGTTGACACACTGATAATATCTGCAGGCAGTTAGGACCCCCCTCCCCCCAAAGCTCCCAATAAGAGGGTCAACCAACCGATCCCTGTTGATACATACAACGTGAGACTGCAGAAGCAGATCTGCAGATGAAATCTCCCCCCAACAAAGTCCCCTCTTTGCCCTGTAAAAGCTCAAGCCCCTGCACAGTCTCCACACCTGCAGAGACCTCTGCCCTTCATGTTCTAATAAAGGACAATCCACTTCTGAAGAGGTTGTTCTCCTCTTCATTTTCTTGTTGCCTTGAACAATCCCAGTCTAACATTTGGTTCCAAAACCTGGGAGGTGTTTTGGAGTCCTGCACCCCAGCCCTTCCCTCCGGTCAACAGTTTCTCTCTTTCCTTCCTTTCCTGATACCCATCCAGTCAACAGTGTGGCTGGTCACCAATTTACGAGGGACTGAACAGCCAACAGTCCCAACCTGAAACTTCTGGGCTTCTGTGGCCTTTATCGACCTCAGATGTGAAAGTCTCATCTGGGGTTTTATTGGTGTGTGGCATAAACTCGGTTTGTGTCCTTCTCCTAATCTGCCTCCTCCCTTCCCCTTTCCCGTTTTTTCCCCCTTTCCCTTTCTTCCAGTATCTACCAATCTCCAGAACAGAGACCCTTTGCTCTTTGTCTATCAGACTGCATCCACCACAAACTCACTGGGAAAATAAGGCTCAGCCAATGTCTAGAGGTGTCCAGACCAAGGCTTTCTCTGGAACCCCAGGAGTTCCTCAGCTTTTGTCACCTGGTGTCAGCAAGCAGGGGACACCCTCTTTTGCATATCAGGCTCATTCTTCCAGCTGCTGTCTGAACCTAGGTGGTGACTGTGGAACGTCTGTAGCCTCTCTTGCCTTCTGAGATGGGTTCCAAATTGTCAGTGCCGAGGGACACCCTTTTGATACTCCTAAAATCAAACCCCGAAGCTTTAGATTTCATTGACCTCAGACTCAACACTTATGCTGCTCTCCTTCCGTATCTGGCTCTAATATCAATGAGATAATGGCCATACCTGGCGTGAATTAGGAATTTTTGATTTCTAAATCCTCACAGACTTCATCAGACAAAATGGCAAATGGTCTGAAGTCCCCTCTGCCCAAACTTCCTTTGCCCAAGATTTCAGTCCTGCCTGTAGCCTACCTCTCTGTCATTCTTGGTCCATCCCACTCATATGAATATAGGAAATCCTTAACTACTCCATGCCACACACCAAGAGGGAATTTATGGCCTTTCTGGGACTCTTCAAATTTTCTAAATCTGGATCCCAAAGTTAGGGATCTTTTATTACCCATCCCCACCAAAGGGTCTATCACGGAACTTCTGTCCTCTTCCTCCTCTGTCCTTAATACTGACAATTGAAGACAGTCTCTGTCTAGAGTCTTTACCCTCCCACTCCCAGACCCTTCCTGGCCATTCTTTCTCTTCTTTTCCATTACCCAGGGCCATGCCCTTGCTGTCCTCTGTCAGTGAGCAGAGGTCACTAAAACCCCAACTGAATCCAAACAACTAGACTTGTTAAAGGGTGGTTTCCTTGTCCTTCCTATAGACCACAGCTACTGCCACCATTCTCATCCCCGAGGCCAACAAAATATCCCTCCATAGAACCTTCACTATTTTTTTCACACAGTCAATTAAAGATCCCATTAACTGCGATACACCCCTAACCCTAGCACTTTCACAGGTTCAGGCTCTCCATGCCTATCTCCTGGACCCCAAACTAACCTCCTAACCGCCCCCAAACCCTCAACCCCACCACTTTACTACCCACCACCTCCTCCAAGGCCCGCCCTCTGCTCCCTCTTCATTGCCACATCAAATGTCACTCTCAAGTCATTCATAGATGGGAGCTTACTCATGATATCCCATTTTGTGGCTGGCTATCCCATCATCTCGGGCCAATCTTACACTCTTGCTGAGGCTAGACCCTTCCTCTATCACACCACCTTGTAGAAGGCAGAACTTACACCCCCAACTGCAGACTTGACCTTGGCTGCAGATAAACAAGTCAACATCCACGTAGATTGAAAACACACCTATAATGTTATCCACTCCAACATCCTAGTATGGAGACAGAGGTGATTTCTCAACCAAAGGGGAACTCCCGTCTTTAATTTGGCCCAGATCCATAATCTCTTAAATGCTGCTTTACTGAGACAGCCTTCGTTGTTCATTGGCACAGGACAATTATGCTGATAGTTTCTCCAAGGAAGTTGCCTTCACTCATCTCTACCTTACTGATTCTATCTCTGACCACAAAATCTCATCATTCACACCTGTCAGGCTCCCATCCCCAAGCCACCCCATTCCCCTGGTGTTCCTCTGACCAAAGACATCCTCACCTACCTACACTCTCTGTTCCAGCCCTCTAACCAAGTTCTACCCCAATTTCTCCAACAACACTCTCCCCTCCAACCTTCAGAAAAACAATTCCAAAGGGACTTATCTAACTCCTGTGATACCTGCAGGAGAACCCACCCCAGTTCAAACCTTAGACACTACCATTTCCTACACACCAGATGCCTGTCATGGACTGGTAACTGGACTTTACCCATATACCTCCTGTAAAAAAATAAAAAAAAAGGTTTAAATATCTTTTATTAATGGTAGCTACATTTTCAGAATAGGTAGAGGCTTTTCCAGTTACTAACAAAAGGGTCTCTACTGTGGCCCATAGCTTAGACTCTGAACTTATCCCCTTCCTCTTCCCACCTGATCCTCCCATTCTTGTCCTCCCTACCCAGCTCCAGTAAAAATTGATTCTATTTTCCCTTCCTAGGGAGATACATTGTTCTCCCCACCTCCGCAGTGCCTTCCTCTATACCTAACCTGTCTGGGTCTGTGGATTGTAGTTTGGTTATCATTTATTTAATGGCTAATATACAGATATGAACAAATAAATATATACAATATTTATCTTTCTGGGTCTGGGTTACCTTACCCAGGATCATTTTTTTTCTAGTCCATTCATTTCCCTGCAAACTTTATGATGTTATTTTTTTTTAAGCCAAGTAATATTCCATTGTGCAAATGTACTACACTTTCTTTATACATTGTTCTGTTGAATGACATTTAGATTGCTTCCAATTTCTGGCTATTATGAATAGAGCAGCAATGAACATAGTTGAGCAAATGTTCCTGTGGCAGGATGTAGCATCCTTTGGGTATATGTCCAAGGGTGGTATAGCTAGATCTTGAGGTGGATAAATTCCATCTTTCTGAGGAACCATCATACTGATTTCCATAGTGGCTGTACAAGTTTGCACTCCCACCAGCAATGGAGGAGTGTTCCCCTTGCTTCACATCCTCACCACCATGAGCTATCACTTATGTTTTTGAACTTAGCCATTCTGACAGGTGTAAGATAGAATCTCAAAGTAGTTTTGATTTTCATGTCCCCAATGGCTAAGGATGTTGAACAATTCTTTAAGTGTTTCTTGGCCATTTGAGTTTCTTTCTTTTTTTTTTTTTGGTTTTCTGAGACAGGGTTTCTCTGTGTAGTTTTGCGCCTTTCCTGGAACTCACTTTGTAGACCAGGCTGGCCTCAAACTCACAGAGATCTGCCTGCCTCTGCCTTCCGAGTGCTGGGATTAAAGGCATGCGCCACCACCGCCCAGCTTGAGTTTCTTCTATTGAAAGTTTTGTTTAGATCTGTACCCCATTTTTAAAATTGGGTTATTTGGTTTTTTGATATCAAATTTCTTGAATTCTTATATATTTTGGAAATCAGTTTTCTTGTGGAGTTGATAAAAATCTTTTCCCTTTGGGCCATGCTGGTTCATGCCTTTAGTCCCAGGACTCAGAAGGCAGAGGCAGGCAGATCTCTGTGAGTTTGAGGCTAGCCTGGGCTACAGAGTGAGTTTCAGGAAAGGCACCAAAGCTACACAGAGAAACCCTGTTTCGAAAAAAACCAAAAACAACAACAACAACAAAAATCCCTTTTCCCATTCTATAGGATTCCTCTTTGTCTGATTGATGGGATGCTTCACCTTATAGAAGCTTCTCAGTTTCATGAGGTTCCCTTTATTGATTATTGATCGTAGAGCCTGTGCTATCAGTGTTCTGAAGTCTTCTGTGCCAATGTGTTCAAGGTACTTTCTCTTCTACCAGGTTCAGTGTACCAGATTTTATGTTGAGGTCTTTGATCTACTTGGACTTTAATTTTGTGCAGTGTGATAAGTGTGGATCTATTTGTATTCTTCTACACACAGACATCCAGTTATACCAGCACCATTTGTTGAAGATATTGTCTTTTTTCCAGCATGTATTTCTGGTTTCTTTATGAAAAATCAGGTTTCTTCTTTATGAAAAGCCATAGGTGTGTGGCTTTATGTCTTGATCTTCAATTCCATTCAATGATTAGCCTATCTATTTTTATGCAAATACCATGCTGTTTTTATTACTAATGCTTTATAGTATAACTTGAGATCAGATATGGTAGACCTCCAGCAGTTCTTTTATTGTTCAGGATTGTTTCAGCTAACCGTTGTGTGTGTGTGTGTGTGTGTGTGTGTGTGTGTGTGTGTGTGTTTGAAGTTGAGAATTGTCCTTTCAAGATCTGTGAAGAATTTTGTTGAAATTTTGATGGGGATTGCATTGAATCTGCAGACTGCTTTTGGTAAGATTGCCATTTTTACTATGTTAATTCTACTGATCCATGAGCATGGGAGATCTTTCCATTTTCTGATATCTTCTTCAATTTCTTTTTTCAAAGGCTTGAAGTTCTTATCATATAGGTCTTTTACTTGCTTGGTTAGAGTTACCCCAAGATATTTTATATTATTTGTGGCTGTTGTAAAGGGTTGAAGGGGTTGGTAGTAGAAAGGAGGGTTTGGAAGGTCTTGGTTGTGGGTGGACTTTAGCTGTAAATGAATAGGGTAGAGAGTTAAATTCTGGAGTGCACTGGTAAAGGAGTCAGAAATGGATAGGACCCAACAATTTGACGTCTGTTCCACATCAAGACAGTGTATCCAGGGTGCAGTTGTGGAGGTCTGATAACGGGTCAAGATTGTCATAAAAGGACAAGTGGCAGTCATGGGGGAGACATCATGGGACATGCAAAGAATCTAAGGGGGGAGGTTTCCATATATCATCATCTTGGTGTTTCAGGGGGCCAGAAAATTTGGTGTCTCTGGAGAGGGCTGTATTTAAATAATCATTAGGGGGGCTGAAAATGGATGATTTGGTTACTGTCTTAATTACCTTCTTTTACTGTGAAAAGACACCATGACCAAGGCAACCTTTATATAAGAAAGCATTTAATTAATTTGGACCTCACAGTTCCAGAGAGTTAGAGTCCATGGCCACCATGCTGGGAAGCAAGGGCAGTAGGCAGGCATGGTGCTAAATCAGTATCTGAGAGCTTACATCTAATCCACAAGCTTGAGGCAGAGAGAGAGAGAGAGAGAGAGAGAGAGAGAGAGAGAGAGAGAGAGACTGTGAACTCTTGAAACCTTTAAGCCCTCCCCCAATGACATATTTCCTCCAACAAGGCCACACCTCCTTATCCTGCTCAAATATTTAAATATATAAGCCTATTGGGGTCATTCTTATTCAAACCACCACAGTGACAGAACAAAACGGAGAGACTGCCCAGGAAGGTGGAGGTAGAGGAGGAAGAGTAGAAGGAGAGATACAGAAAGGAGCCACTGAAAGAAGGTGGGTATCTGTAGATATGGGATCACATATTATGGAGTACCCAGGGGTCCCAGGGTTTTAGATATGTCTGGCGTGGATATGTGAGGGAAAAAAATCTACATACACTATTTTTTTTATGTCTGTTTAACTTTATTCCTCTAAGAGAAAATTCTATCAATACAGCTATAGCTCCATCAAGCATTCAGGGCAGGAATAACACTAGATACACCAAGCTCTATATTCATCTACTATATTTCTCTGGGATGAAATCCTGTTTCTATAGCTTCAGTTCCATCCAGTTCCCTAGCTCGTAGTCCTGCTAACAACTAAACTCCTATGCTTCCAGCCTCATCTTCATCCTCTGTATCCTTTCTCCATCTCTGCTACTCTCTACTCCTGGCACTCAGAAAACTCTACCCAAGATCTGCTTACCCTCTATGGAACCTCTGGCTTCCTCTCTATTCTCTCGCCATGCCATTCTGTCCCTTTCCACAGAAAATGCCTGCCCTTTCTTCCCCTGGGTTCTCTGCCTCCTCAGGAATGTTATACTACCTCTCACCTTGATATGTAAAATCCTCTTTTGTTCTCTGTCAGTTGCTCTTGAGAGCCCCTAGGTCTTTGGTCAGGGGGATGGTCTGAGCTTCATTTGCACAAGGAGCAAAGCTATGCATCTCCAGTCAGCTTGTCCCCTAGGCTCAGCTGGGGAGTTAGTAACCTAGAAGTTCAGCATGTCTGGAAATATTTGAGCACTCAGGAATTTCATAGTAGAAGACAGCTGGAATATTAAAGGCTGGATATCACCAAATATTCACAATAAATGGCTTGCCTCTTGACAGACCCTTGACTGGTCAAGGTATAGCTTTAATACATAGTGAGTCTCTATGATACATTCTTGTGGCCTGCAAGAACATATAGTGTCAGGGAAAGATCTGCATTGTGTCCCAAGGAGTAGAGGATGTTTAACAGAGGTGAGTCAGGGGTCTGAATGGGAAGGATACTGGTAGAGTTAATAGGTAGGAAGAGAGTGATAGCTCAGAGTTAGGGATGGAGAGGGGCCAGAAAAAGCAGAGTGATCTTGGAGGTCTGTTATGGGTATAGGGCCTTGGGAGGAATTGGTCATTATGTAAAGATTAGTTTGACAGGAGTGTAGATCCACAGTGATAAGGGGCCAGGGGCAGCCCAAGAACACTGGACTTTAGTGGGCAGACAGACCCAGCAGTTGGATGAGTAAGCCTTTAAAAGTTGGTGATTTTGGTTTAAGAGGGGTATCCAGCTCTCTCTTGCAAGAGATTAAGGGGAGAGGTAAGAGTGGAGTCCATAGGAGGATCATAACTGTGACCAGAAGAGGGAAAAATAGAGGGGTTGTGGCCAGTGAAAAAGATATTTTCAATTGGGTAATTAGAGATCATAGTTGGATCTTGAGAGCAGGCAGGCAGTACACCAACTGCCCGGGGAGCCAACACCTGCCCGACCCTTGCCTCTAGGTGCTCCCTCTATGCTCTTATCTGAGCGTCCCAAAGCATTTACTGTGAAAAAAATTAGAAACAGAGGGGCACCCAACAGGGGTGAGGTAAGGGCAGCAGTGGATGAAGCCAGGAACTCTAACACAAGAGAGGTAAAAGAATGTTAGAAGTTTTTTCTTCCAGGTCCAGTCATTCGGGTGACAGTGGTTAGCCTCAGTTGCAGGAATGCTGTACCAAAGTGAGCTAGCAGAATCAACAAGGGGCTACAAAGCATTGTAGGAAGAGAACAGGAGGAAATAGAGAACCAATGTAAAGAATTGTATCTGACCACTTACCACAGTTAAATCAAAATCAGATTAGCAATTTAAACAGACCTATAACCCCTGGTGAAATAAAAGCAATCATTCAAAGTCTCCCAACAACAACAACAACAACAACAAGCCAGAGCCAGATGGTTTTAGTGCAGAATTCTACCAGACCTTCAAAGAACAGCTAATACAAATACTCCTCAAATTATTCCACAAAATAGAAACAGAAGGAACATTGCCAAATTCATTTTATGTGGCCACAGTAGCCTGATACCCAAACCACACAAAGACTCAGCAAAGAAAGAGAATTATAGACCAATTTCCCTCATGAACATAGATGCCAAAACTCCTACAGGTGATAAACACTTTCACCAAAGTAACTGGGCACAAAATTAACTCACAAAAATCAATTAACTCACAAAATCAAACCACAAAATTTGTTGATAACCCTCCTATATACAAATGACAAACTGAGAAAGAAATCAGGGAAACAACACCTCAAATATTATGAAATATCTTGGGGGAACTCTAACCAAGCAAGTGAAAGACCCATATGATAAAAACAGTAAGTTCTTCCCATTCTCAGGACTCCTAATTAATTATACTCCTTGCTTTATTTTGTTCTGGTCTATTCTATTCTAACAGCTCTTGAAGGACAAAGGTAAACAAGGAAAGTGAAAGCAGGCTCCTTGAGGTGGTGGCTTTTTTGTTCCAGGAAGACGTGAAGGCACAGGGTTGGGTGTGAGTATCTAAACAGGACCAATAGGTGAACGGGGAGGACCAGAGCTCTACAAAACACCCACAAGAGGCCTGGTGTGGCGGCCCGTGCCTTTAACCCCAGCACTTGGGAGGCAGAGGCAGGTGGATCTCTGTGAAGTCTAGGCCAGCCTGGTCTACAGAGTGAGTTCCAGGATGGCCGGGGCTATACAGAGAAACCGTGTCTCAACAAAGCAAAACAAAACACCCACGACAGAGTCCATTCAATGGATTTACATTAGGCCTCTCCAATCCTGAATCTTAAAGTTGTTTCTTTCTTTTTCTTCAGGACTTGGTCTGTCTTTCCCAGATATTCAGATTTTTGTCTGTGCCAGAGAACAAATTTGGCAATCCATTAGACAACCACCTGCACCCCTGTTACCCTCTCAATTCTTGGTAGTTTCATTTCTGTATACAACCCTTTACCTATGGGTATAGAGATAATGCCCCAGATAATAAGGCATCCCTTGAGGAATATATCCAAAGGAGGCAATACTAGACCTGAATGGTGGGCTCTTTCACTTTAAAAAGTTTTAGATAGTTATTGGGTCTTGAAGGGAACTTACATTACCCTGTGCCTCCAACACATTGTGGCCAGAATAGGCCCCCTTTTCTTTGTAGTATCCTCTCAGTCATCTCAAATACTTACAGTTAATGACGTATCTGAAAGAAGCAATGGTGTGTTTTCTACTGGAAGGGGGTGATCTTGACACCCACTGATGAAAGGTGGTTGTGGCTCTTGACTCTCGCTGGTCAGGAAACTTAGCCCCTGCTGATAAAGGAACCAGTTTCCAGTTGTTCGGGGCTGTGCTCAGGAATCTTCCTCAAGAACAGCTGGAGTAATGGAAGGCACACTAACCATCTGGTCTCAGGCAGAGATTAAGAAGATATGGTAGGAGGAGGATTTTCTCACCTTTCACTAACATGGCCTTCCCTATGGCGCCAAATGGATTTGCTGTTGATTCTTTCGCAGATAGCAGAAACAGTGTTTCCAAGCTTTCCTCATGGAAAAACCTTTCCTGCTCTCCAGGAAGCATCCCTGCTTCTGTCCTCAGAGTGAGTCTGCTGAGGTCCAGTCTTGTGGACTGAGTAACCATTGGTTGTTGCCTGACCCCCCCAATCCCGTGATAGAGTGCAATGGCTGAGCCTCAGTGCTAAGTGTGAATCTGCTGTGGTTACTGTTTTAAAGCTAACAGGGTAAGTTCTTCCTATTGGTTGTGTCCTCTAGAGAACCCTGACTCAGGGCTGACCTGGTCCACTGCCAAGGCTCTACTGCTTGTCTCTTTGTCCTTAGAGTTATCACCAACATGTGCTTAGTCTTGTGGCTATGACAGCCTTAAGAATTAGGGTAAGTCAGATACCGAGAACCTTGAAAAAGGAGGCTAATGTTTTACTACAATATTCTCTGGCCTCAGTACAAGGCTGCATGTTGGAAACATTTGGGCAAAGGAAATATTAACCTCTAATACTATTCAGCAGCTGGACTGATTTTGTAGAAACCAAGGGAGATGATCTAATGTCTTATATACAGATTTTCATGGCTCTCCAGCAGGAGAGGGGAAAATCCAAGCTTTATGGAGCATAATGGCAACAAAGCTCATGTACCTATCCACTCCTGTCTCCAGCACTCTCCCCAGGGAAATGCCTGGCTTCTCAGGAATAGTTAGTGCCATGCTCCTGTTTAAGCAAGGACCCTCACCGTGCAAGAAGCTCAAAGGCTTCTGCCGGACCTTCCAAACTGCACAGGACAGCGAGTATCCATCTGTCTGTCTTGATTCTGTTTTCTTGTGCACTGCCATTCTGAGGGCTGACTCAGAAAGGCATAATTATTTTCTTTTCATCTCTTCTGACTTTTTCCTTCAGATGTCAAACCTTCTTTTAAACTCTGTAACTAATGCTTTGGGCTTCCTTACTCTTTGTTTGTTTGTTTTGTTTTTCCTTATAGGGGCTTCCCAAACCCCAATTCTCTGTTGCATTTCCTAACAGGTTCCTGCCTTGTTCCTGTTCCCTTCCCAAATGGGTAAAACTTTTTTGTCCCAGAACCCTTTTTCTTTTTAGTGCTCAAAGACTATTCTTAAAAATTTAATAGCCAGGCCAGGCAATGGTGTTGCTAGCCTTTAATCCTAGAGACAGTCAGATTTCTGAGTTCAAGGCCAGCCTGATCTAGAGAGAGAGAGAGAGAGAGAGAGAGAGAGAGAGAGAGAGAGAGAGTTAGTTCCAGGACAGTCAGGGCTACAACAGAGAAACCTTGTTTTGAAAAACCAAACAAAAAACCCAAACCAAGCCAAAACAAACAAACAAACAACAACTTAATAACCCAAATGACTATGTCAACACAAGATCTTTCAATAGTACAGAAACTTGAGGCTCCACCGTATTCACTGTTGAATATTGCCTTCTCCATGTTAAACACCAGGGACCTGAGGAACCCAGCCCTGACACAACCATCTTACAGAACCAAGGCGCTTGAGACACAGGCTGACAAAAGACTGCCTCAGAGCAGCAGGCAGACTCAGCAGAACCTCATGGTAGCTCAGCTGCAGGGGCTGCTCCAGTTCAGGAGGACTGTGCTTGGGGGTGGGGCTCTGTAAAGGAAAAGCACTTCATCTCAAGTGAGCCTGCCTTCCTGGGAGGGGCTCCCAGAGGATCCCGGACCTGTCCATTGAGTAACCCTTAAGGGAGTAGACAAGGTCGTGTCTCCACCTAGTGGTAGGTTACACGATGTACAGACTTTTGCTATGTCCTCCAGGCTGGACTCAAACTTGTAATCCATCTGGTTCCTGAGTGTAGGGGTATGCACGGCTTAAAAATTCCTTGGCAGCCTTGACATATCCCAGGCAATAATTGAAGAGAGGACTGGGTAATTCTTGGGGGTGTGGCCTTGAGCTACTACAAGACAAGTTAAAGTGTCATCCACACCTCTGGAGGAAGGGTTTGGATGGGGTGGGCATGCTGAGCACAGCTGTGCACAGTGGCCCTTGATTAATGAAGTAAATAAAATCAAAGGACCAGGTGAGCTGCCCACTTGCACTGATGTTGAAGTGACCAGTATGAAAACTTTGACCCATCTATCGACAGAAGCATTTTCAGACTTTAAAACCAGGTGTCAAAATAAACTGCACATTTCTGCTGTTCACTAAAGTGCTTTTCACAATCCACCACCACCCACCCAGTTAACTTCATTACCTGCTGTTGAGAGTCACAACTTACATCTGAAAAACAAGGCTGGAGGGTGTTGATTGTGCAATGATGATGAGAAGAAAGAGTTGGTGGGCTGTGATTAAACCCCAACAGCATCCATCCCCCCATAAAAAACAGAGGGACATATCTGACTGTAGAGAAAAACATAAGTCTGACCTTAGACATGCGTTCTGTGGGTGAAATTCTGTTCTTTCATAATGAAAATGTAGTAATAGGCATTTCTGTTGAGTAATTTCCCAGAAACACAAGACCAAGTGAGAAAGAGTAAAAGGGATCAGTCCAGGGGCAGATGCAGGGCCTGAGATGTGGCTGTAGATTACTACATGTGGCCTTATCTCTAGGTACTACGTTTGAGTGGGTACAGTTGTTGAGCACTTTCAGCTTGCCAAAGTGCATCCTGGTAGAATATTGCTCTCTGTTAGGGTTTCTGTTTCTGTGATGAAACACAGTGACCAAAACCAACTTGAGTAGGAAAGGGTTTATTTGGCTTACACTTCCATGTTCATCACTGAAGGAAGTCAGGGCAGGAGCCCAACTAGGGCAAGAACCTGGAGTCGAGAGCAGATGTAAAGGCCGTGGAGGAGTGCTGCTCAC
>CABHPP010000477.1:33693-50754 GCA_902168425.1 Peromyscus attwateri | reverse complement strand
GCGCTCGCTCCCGGCGCGCGGCCCGCGCTGCGGCTGCGGGAACTGCAAGGCTGTTTGTTCCCTGAAGGGAGGCCCGGGCGGGTGGCGCGGCCGGCGGACGGGACCCGGGTTCCCGGTGGCTGTGCACGGAGGGGGCTCTGCCCGAAGTAACGTGTACGCGCGGCTCCCCAGGCCGCCGTTTCTCGGGCGCCCCCGTCCCTCCCTCCCTCCCTCCCCCGCCTCAAGTGCCCAGGCCGCGGCGCCCGCTTCCTTCGCCCGCCGCTCACGGACCCGCGCGGGGTCCCGGGCGAACCTCGCCGGAACCCGAGCCGCGAGCGGCCGGCCGGGAGGAGACCTTGAGAGGTCACCAAGTTGGTGTAGGCCGACGGCTAGCCAAGTGTCCTGCGTCCTTTCTTCAATGCCTTGCCACCCGGGACCGGTAGCGAGCCGGGAGCCTCACAGTGACTAAGGATGCTTGGGGAAGACAGTGACACTAGCCAAATGTAATGAAGCTGGAGAATTCCTCCCGTCCTGGAAGGAGCCCGGGGGAAGATTTCACAGTTCCCATCTGTAACACTTTACAGTATTAAACCACGGTTGCTTTTCAGACAATTCCTTTAACGAGCGTGGTCGAGCTCCCGGGGCTTTTCTCCAAGACTTTATGGGGAGGGGGTGGTCGGAGAATCGAGCAGCTAAGCGTCGAAAGGAAAAACGGGTGGGTGGGTGAAATCCAAGGACTGAAAAGTTAAAAGATGGGGCGGTGAAGTGAGAACAGATCGAGACAGGCCTGCCCAGGCTAAGTTGGACTTGGTAAGAGCCATAAAGTGGGGGTTTTAGGTAGTAGGGATGGCAGGTTTTCATTTCTGTTCTAGAACAAAAATGTGAGAGGCAGGTTGGGGAAAGACAAGATGAGAACCAATAGAGAGGACGACTTCTGGGTCAGGAAAAGGGCAGCAGGTGTCTGCTCTCCTGGCTGTGGAAGTTGAGGGTGGAACTCGGGCTGCTGTTTGTATCATCCCAGGCAAGCTGACTTCTTGTGCTTCAAATTCTCCGCTGTGAGATGCAGGCAAAAACAATTGTCTTAATGAGTCGAAAGACCTTATAAGGGCGCCTTCACCCAACGGTTATGCTAGCTGCTACGGCCACCACTTTAGATGGTATCAACTACCAATGTGGGTGGAGGGAGGGGAATCATGGAATCCAGCTCTCAAGAGGTGAGGGAAAGGAAGACTTGGGAAGAGGAATTGGTGACTGAGAGGAGGTGGGCAGAAAGTAAAAGACCAGCTTTAACAAAGTAGCCTTGCCTTCTAGGTCGTCTGACCCTACCTGACCTTCTGAATGCCTTCTCACCAGCGGGTCTCTAACAGGTGGAATAAACCGGTCTTCTTGGGACTTGAGTGTCTTCATCAATTTGAAAATGAGGTCAAGCTTAATCCGTTTATGTTACTATGACGAAGTACCTTGTGATTTCTTTCTTTCTCTTTTTTTCCCTTTCTTATTTCTTTTTTTTTTTTGTTTTTTTGTTTGTTTTTTTTTTTTGTTTTTTTGACAGGGTTTCTCTGTGAAGCAGTCCTGGCTGTGACTTGGTAATTTCTAACGACAGATCTCTGAGTTCCAGGCCAGCCTGGTCTACAGAGTGAGATCCAGGACAGGCACCAAACTACACGGAGAAACCCTGTCTCAAAAACAAAAACAAAAACAAAAAAAAAAGGAAATTCATTTCTCATGGTTCTGGATTCTGGAAATTTCAAGGTGGTTGTGCTAATATTGGTGAGGGCTGCTTTCTCCTTCCAGGCTGCCCACCTTGCTGTTTCATCTCCAGGAGTGCAGGATGTGTTCTCTTCCTGAGACAGCAGAACAAGAGTACCCCTTCAACACTGAACTCTGTAAGGGTGCAAATCTCATTCTTGGGCCAGAGCTTCTTAATAGTGTTGCATGAGGGATTAGATTTCAATATGAATTTTGAAGGGGACATCATTCTACCTATAGAACATGAACCATACAATAAATTGCCTTCAGTTGTGTATTACAACTTAAATAACATGATTTTATAAGTTATCTTGTTTACTTTAAAACACACACACACACACACACACGTTGGGCTTGATTGTATACTCCTTTAATCCCAACACTCCATTATGTGTAGCAGTTACCTGAGGGTAAAGCCTTCCATTTTAGAGGAAAATGTCTTAAGATGTTTTCAGGGAGGTGAAACAACAGGATATTCCACAGGGAGATGAAATACTGCAGGAAAGCTCCTTAAGGAAGTTAACAACTCAAAATAGTTCCAGAGCTGGGTGGTGGTGGTGGTGGTGGTGGTGGTGGTGGTGGTGGTGGTGCACACCTTTAATCCCAGCACTAGAGAGGCAGAGGTAGATGGATCTCTGTGAGTTCAAGGCCAGCCTGGGCTACAGATCGAGTTCCAGGACAGCCAAGGCTACAAAGAGAAACCTTGTCTCAAAAAACCAAAAAACAAAAAAAGTTTCAGGAAGTCCCTGAAACTGACTAGATTCACTAGACCACTCCCTCCCCCAAAAGTATATAAAGAGTAAAGACTTCTGAGAGTCACTTTCAGCTAAGTCCAGCTGCTTTAAAGAAGCAGAGATAAGTCCAGCAGAAACAGACCAGCCAAAGCAGCCTGGAAGAAGAGACCCGATGAACTGCATAGAAGAAACAAAGACAGCTGAGCTGCCTGGAAGAGGCTCAGACCAACTGAGCCACTTGGAAAAGATTCTGCAACCTGTTGAGTTGCCTGCAGACAGCAGTGTGCTATAGATGGACTTTCTTTGGGCCGCCAGCTCACAAAAAATATGACACAGATTTATTAATTATAAAAACTTTGATTTAGCTTAGGTTTGTCCCATTAGCTCTTATAACTTGAATTAACCCATATCTTTTAATCTACATTCTTTTACGTGGCTCAGTTACCTTTACTCTGCACTGCCCA
The DNA here is from genome assembly GCA_902168425.1 of Peromyscus attwateri. Taxonomy (NCBI): domain Eukaryota; kingdom Metazoa; phylum Chordata; class Mammalia; order Rodentia; family Cricetidae; genus Peromyscus; species Peromyscus attwateri. Next base: position 47,828 of record CABHPP010000477.1, on the reverse strand, counting down.
TCCTGCTTCCTCAACATCTGGCTGGTGACACCGCTTTTCTTCTTCCCAGAGCTCTGTCTGTCCAGAAGTCCTGTCTATACCTCCTGCCTAGCTATTGACCATTTAGCTCTTTATTAAACCAACCACAGTGACACATCTTCACACAGTGTAAAGGAATATTCCACAACAGTGTGCTCTAGGTTTCCAGCTTTCACAGGTTGTCACACAGGCAGGGGTCACCTTTAGTGATGCAGTTGTCTTTGAGTCATTTAAGCCCCTGTAAGTAACTCCAATGAAACATAGTGGTTTGCCAAGTTGGACTTTGGTGGTATCATGCTTTGGTCTGTCGTTTATTCCCTATTTAGGGTGAAGAGAGATTTATGCATGTCTTCCCAGAAGTCTGCCACCAACACTTGGGAGGCAAAGGCAGGCAGATCTTTGTGAGTTTGAGGCCAATCTGGACTACATAGTTCCAGGCCAGCCATGACTACATAGTAAGACCTTGTCTCAAACAACAACAAAATCAGTAAAGTTTGGATAAGAACACTAAATCGGCTGAGCGGTGGTGGCGCATGCCTTTAATCCCAGCAAATCGGGAGGCAGAAGCAGGCGGATCTCTGTGAGTTCGAGGCCAGCCTGGGCTACAGAGTGAGTTCCAGAAAAGGCGCAAAGCTACACAGAGAAACATTGTCTCAGAAAACAAAAACAAAAACAAACAAACAAAAAAAAACACTAAATCATTAAAAAACAAAAACACCTAGATAAAGCTGGGGAATTATAGGTGAGTCCCTTACTTCTATCCCCAGAATTACAAAAAAAACAAACAACACACACACCCAAGAATATACCATAGAACTGACAGGATGGCTCATCAGGTAAATGTGCTTGCTGCCAAAACTAATAACTTGAATCAGTTCCCTAGAACCCACATAGTGGAAAGGAAAACTGACCCCCACAAATTGTCCTCTGTCCTTCACATAAAGTAAAATTCCATTTGCCAAGCATATATGCATAGATTATATCCAAAATGAAGAGACACTCATGTTAATAATAGTGGCTCCCTCTAGATAGTAGCTACCTTTAGATAGTAGTTTTATTTTCTTTATATATGTAGCCTTTCTACAGAAAAAAAATAGCTTTAAAATATAAGCAAGCACGATGACATAGTCTCTTGGCAAGGTGTGGTGGCACACACCTGTAATCCTAGCACTTGAAAGGTAGAGGCAGAGTATGAAGAGCTCAAGGCCAATCTTCACAGCAAGTTCAAGGTTACTGGGCTACTTGAGACCTTCTGAAACAAGAACAAAAGGGGCCAGAGAAATAGCTCCGAGGTTAAAAGTGCATAGAACCCTTGTAGAAAACCTGAGTTCATGTCCCAGCACCCTTATCAACTCACAACCACCTGTACCTCCAGTTATGGAGACTTTGACACTTTCCTAGTCTCAAGGGCAACTGTACTCATGCACATCCTTCCCCTCACACATACACATAAACATACTTCCCCTCACACATACACATAATTAAAAATAAAAACAATTTTTAAAAAGGCAACAATGCTGGGCATCATAATTCACACCTTCCCAGCATTGGGAATGGGAGTGGGGGCAGAGGCAGGCAGATCTCTTGAGTTTTAGGATAGCCTGGTCTACATAGTAAGCTCCAGGCAAGCCAGGGCTACATAATAAGACCCTATCTCAAAAAAAAATAGTATATCTATGAAATGGAATAATGTTCAGCTATAAAAGAAACGTACTGATAAATACCACAATGTGCATGAACATTAGAAATATACTAAACGAAAGAAGCCTGTCTCAAAAGAATGAATTGTGTGGTTCTATCAGTGGGAAATGTCCAGAATAGGCAAATCTATAAAAAGAGAAAAGCAGATTAAAAGAGGCCAGCAGCTGCTAGGGCTGAGTGGGAAATGAGTAACCAGTAAAAGGTATAGGATTTCTTTGGAAGTGATGAAAAGTTCCAAAATTGTGATGGCTGCAGAACCGCACATCTACTAAAAACCATTTAGTAGACTATTTAAGTAGGTGAATTGTATGCTATGTGAATAATATAGTAGTGAAACTGTTACTGGAAAACTTTCCCCTCACACCATGTTAATCAGCTTTCTGTCATTTGACATGCCCAGGGGTCGCGACCCACAGATTGAGAACCACTACTGTATTGCAACTCTGAGGATCAAGCCTTTAGCAAAATGGACCTTTCTTTGGGAAATACTCAAGATCCAGTGACCCAGACCTTAGGATGCACCTCAATTTCAAATCTCTGGTAGTTAGTTGTACCAAATTTCTTCTCCAAAACCAAAGATAATAGAGCAAAGAGATGCTCTTCAGGGCCGTGTGGGATGTCAGCTGCAACAGAAGGCTGCCATTGAACTGCCCCCTTCCACCCAGTCTCTCCTGTCAAACACCCCACTTACTGGTCTGGAAACCCTGCTGGAATGAGACGCGGCTTTTCTTGTTGGACCCAAGTGGCTACAGGAGAAGGCAAACTGGATTCGTAACATTTTTTTTTTTTTTTTTTTTTTAATGATTGGGACTCCAGGAATGCTGGTGAGATGACTCATCAGGTAAAGGCACTTGCCTCCAAACCTGGTAACCGAAGTCAATCCCTAGGACCCATATGGTGGGAGGAGAGAACCAAATCCCACAAGTTGTCCTTTCATCCCCATGGAATGCTGTGGCACAGGAGGAATTAATTAATGTAATTTAAAAAATGACTCTAGGAGATCATCAAATATATATGTGTATATACACACACACACACACACACACACACACACACACACACACACATATATATATATATGGAGAGAGAGAGAGAGTGTTAGCCTATCTCCTAGGGCTGGAGTGAGAATTAAATGAGATCTAAAACTCTTGGCTCACAACCCAGCTCCCTCCTACTCTTTCCTATGTCCTGCTTTCTTAACTTGTGCCCAGAAGGGACTAAGTACCATTTTCTAAGACACTGCTTCTAAAAACATTATTCTTAGCATTGGTGCATCTTGGTTAATTATGGATGTTTTTCTGTCTTCATGATAGAGCCAAGACAGGGAATAGGCACAACCTCTTTCTCCAGGACACTCCATGTAATAGACTATGAAAAGTTAGATAGGCATTCTGTATGAAAGAATGTAGAGAGACAGCCTCGCCACACACAAACAACATTGAGTCAATTTCTAAATGCATCAAAGAATATCAGTGAGCCGGGCAGTGGTGGCACACGCCTTTGATACCAGCACTCGGGAGGCAGAGCCAGGCTCTGATCTCTGTGAGTTTGAGGCCAGCCTGGTCTACAAAGTGAGATCCAGGACAGGCACCAAAACTACACAGAGAAACCCTGTCTCGAGAAAAAAAAAAAGAAGAAGATCAGTGAAGACAGCATACCAGGATAGATACCCAAGGCAGAGTCTTCATCCAAATGAAAGACTGGACAGTTCAGCACAGTGGACTTGAACCCACCAAGGTATTCCCTTCAGGATATGTAAGGCTCATCGTGTATTTGAAGACGTGGCCCTGGCTGACTGTGTCATGTTGGGAGACTGGAACCTTCAGGACGTAAGGCTAAACTGGAGGAAGTGGATTCCCAAAGAACGGTCTTTGTTCTTAAATTCCTGCTTCACTTCCAGCCCAGGCTCTCCCTCGGTCTCCTGGTTCACCAAGACGTGGGACGTCTGAAGCCACACACTGCTGCTGCTGCCATGACTAGCAAGAATTTTGCCATGGCTTCCCAGCCAGTGTGGACTGTACCCTCAACTCTGCCTTCCTGCCTTAAGCTGCTCCTTGCCAGAAATTTGGTCACAACAATGAGGAAAGAATCCTAAAAGGAAACGTTAAGAGCTGGGTAATCGGACTGGAGAGATGGCTCAGAGGTTAAGAGCACTGATTGTTCTTCCAGAGGTCCTGAGTTCAATTCCCAGCACCCACATGGTGGCTCACAACCATCTGTAGTGAGATCTGGTGCCCTCTTCTGACCTGCAGTCATACATGCTGTATACATAATAAATAAATCTTTAAAAAAAATCCTTAAAAAAAAAAAAGAGCTGGGTAATCACTGGCAAGGTGGTGTAGGCCTTTGATCCCAGCACTCTGGAGGCAGAGGCAGGAGGATCTCTGTAAGTTGAGGCCAGCCTGGGCTACAGAGTGAGTCCCAGGACAGCCAGGGCCACATAAAACTTAAGGCAGGAAGGAGTTGAGGGTACAGGCCATCATGGCTGGGAAGTCATGGCAAAATTCTTGCCAATCATGGCAGCAGCAGTGTGTGGCTTCAGACGTCTCACACCTTGATGGACCAGGAAACAGAGGGAGAAACTGGGCTGGAAGAGGGGTAGGAATGTAAAAAAGCATTCAGAAAAGCTCAAACAAATGAATAAAACAAACAAAACAAACAGAAAAAGAAAGTTGCATAGTCATGGGGTCCAACAAGAAGATTCAACCTGTAAAGATGCTTGCTACCAATCCTGATGACTTGAGTTCAATCCCTGGCCTGGGACCCACATGGAAGAAGAAGAGAACTGACTTCCAAAGTTGTCCTCTGAACTCCACATGTGTGCTGTGGTATCCACACATGTACATATTCACGGAAGTAATAAAGAGTTGGATAGTCATGAATTTTAGTCCCTTTTTAACCCCAGTATTCAATATAATTACCCAGTAGTTGGTTGGCAAGTGCTCACTAAAAACCTACCATGTGGGTTGGGGATTTAGCTCAGTGGTAGAGCGCTTGCCTAGCAAGCGCAAGGCCCTGGGTTCGGTCCTCAGCCCCGGGGGGAGGGGGGGGGAACCTACCATGCAGCAGGTACTAGGGTTGTAGAATCCTATGTGAAATAGTGCCTGCCCTTCGTAGCCCAACTGAGACAGGCACACTATGTGGGCAATTGCAGTACTGCCCTGGGCTGAGGACAAGATGCCGTACTAGCATAGAATGAATGATGTAAGGGAAGAAAACGTATTTCTCTGGGTCTGTAAGCATGGCTCAACAGTAGAGTTTGTGCTTGGCATGTACAAAGTGGTAGTTCAAGTCCAGTCACCAGGGAGTGGAAATAAGAACTTTTTCTCACACTTCTCAGGGTTCCTGGCCGAGGCCCCCTGTAACACAAGAGTCCCTTCTATGAGAAGAACAGAATAATAAGACAAAAAAGAAATTCACTAGAGTTTTATATAAAATAGAAGTCTTCATAAGGAAATGAAGACCCAAGGAAACAGGTAGCCTGTGCGGATTTTAAGTGAGGTTTGATGGAAAAGAAGGGAAGAAATAAGATTGGATTAAACAGTCACGACCCAATGGTACTCTAGGCAGGGACTCTGGAAGCCACCGTGTTCAGACTCCTGTCTGGGTCCCCTGTCTTCAGAGATGAGAATACACCTTTCCTGTGAGGACAGCAAAAGCCTTTCTAGAATGGAAATCTTGTCATTGGCTTCAGAGTAAAGGGTTGGGAGAGGTGGGAGGGTTTCTGCAATGGTCTCCAATGCTAAAGGCATCCTATTTGAGGGTAACACGACCTGACCTCCATTAGTGGTGGGGGAAGGGGAAGTAAGGCTTTCCAGAGAGTGGTCTCAAACTGAGCCACAAAGGACAAGGAGAAAGTACCAGGAGGAAGCAGACAAAGAAATGTTACTGGCAGAGGGTCGCATGCCAAGGCCTGGCAGTGAAAAGGCCATGACTTCCATTCCAGGCACTTTAAGTACTTGAGTGTGGCTAGAGAGCTGAAAATGAGGTGTGGCAAGAGGTAAGACTAGAAGGAGCAATGAGATCCACACACGTCCACAGGGTGTTTTGTGTGTGTGTGTACACACATGTGCATGTTCTTATATACGTGTGTGTGTGTGTGTGTGTGTGTGTGTAGGACCACTTGTGATGTCCTTTCTTCATAGGCGCCATCCACCTTGGTGGATTTATTTTCTTTTTTGAGACAGCCTCTCATTGGACTGCACCTCAATGATTGGGCAAGACTGGCTGGCCACAGGAATAAGTGAGTGGCACTGTGCCCAGCTCTTTCTTCCTTTCTTTCTTTCTTCTTTCTTTCTCTTTCTTTCTTTCTTTCTTTCTTTCTTTCTTTCTTTCTTTATTTCTTTCCTTCCTTCCTTCTTTCTCTCTCTTTCTTTCTTTCTTCCTTTCTTTCTTTCTTTCTTTTTTCTTCCTTTCTTTTTTTTCCTTTTTTAAAGATTTTATTTATTATGTATACAGCATGTATGACCAGAAGAGGGCACCAGATCTCATTACGGATGGTTGTGAGCCACCATGTGGTTGCTGGGAATTGAACTCAGGACCTCTGGAAGAGCAGCCAGTGCTCTTAACCTCTGAGCCATCTCTCCAGCCCTCTTTTTTTTTTTGCTCTGCCTGCATGTCAGAAGAGGGCATCAGATCCCACTAGAAATGGCTGTGGGCCACTATATGGGTGCTGGGAATTGAACTCAGGATCTCTGGAAGAGCAGCCAGTGCTCTTAACCACTGAGCCATCTATCTCTCCAGCCCATCTTTTCTTTTTACATTGGGTTCCAGGAATCAAACTTAGGTCCTTATGCTTATGAAGCAGGCACTTCAGTGACAGAGCCCTCTCCCCGGGCTGTATATTTATTTGTTTCTGAGGCAGGGTCTCAGGTAGCTCAGGCTTGGCCTTAAATGCCTGAGCCTCCTCTTCTACTCCTCCAAGAGCTGGGATTACCAGGCATGAGCCACCACCATGCCCAGCATGGGAGGCAGGTCTTTTAAAAACCTTTTGCTGAAATAGGTTTCCATAGCCATGGAGATTTCCAACTGTGAGGGATGCATTTAGCTGCTAGCTTCCAACTGCTGCCCACCTCCCAATGCCCTACCCTGGTCAAATCTGCCACAGTGTCCGCTCCCTGCCATGCTCTTCCTGGCTGCCTGGAGCCAGTAACTGAGCAGCGCGCTGATAGAACCAGGTCTGCCTCTTGTGACAGTTGTGATAGGCAGTCTGTGCTCCTATCGGACTTCTGTACGGCATGATCTGGACCGGCTGCACACTAATCTATGGCTCCCTGGGCCATCCCTATGGAATAGGTCAAATGATGCTCTATGGCCATCACTCTGTGGATCATTTGGGGTCAGGATGAATCTGCCTGCTAGCATTGTTTAACACATGTTTCTTTGGTGAAGCCCAGAAGCAGTCAACAAGCAAGGCTTCTCTCAAGAGATGGAATATGCCCACACATTCCATAGCTCAGCCTAAGGGAGAAAAACAGGTATCAAATGTACACCCATGATGGTTCAAGACCTGCAACTACTATGCTCCCTGTGGAACCCAGTCACAGGGAGACACGGAGCCTGGACCCGAGACCTCAGTCTCTTTATTACTGAGTCTCTGCTATCACCGCTGGATTCTCCGCCTGTAAAAGGTGAACTGGAAATATAAACCAGTGAGGTCTGTCAGCATAACACAAAAGGTGAGTAAGGTGTGATTAACAGCCTCAGCCGCCTGGCAGGACTCCTTGGGAAGCTCCTCATCGCCGCCAGTGCCCTCTGCCCCTCTTCCTATGGTCTCTGCAGACAGCAGGCTTGCTTCCTAGTCTGACTTCCCTCTGCTCTGTCCTTCAGAAGTATTGCCTCCACTTGTCTACATGTCTGTTTCCTTCACCGTCTGCACCTCAGAGAAACTGACCCAAGAGGACTGATAGCTCCGTATCTGGCCAACAAGGATGTGGGGACCAAGGATGCTTGCTACAGACTCCCTAATACTCCACAGCGGTGTCCTGGGAGGGGAAGGCATTGCAAGATAGAGAAACAGTGCTTCAAAGGACAATGGAGAGGGCTGGAGAGCTTAGTCTGTGGTTAAAAGCACTTGTTGCTCTTGTAGAGGACCTGGGTTTGATTCCCAGCACCCACATGGAGGCTCATGATCATCTGTAACTCTAGTCCCAGAGGATCTAACACCTTCTTCTGGCCTCCATAGGTACCAGCCATGCACATGGTGCAAGGCAGAACACTTACACATATAAAATAATAAAATTAAGAAATTAAGAAAAACAGCAGGGCCCAGTGACACATGCCTTTAATCCCAGCACTGGGGGCTGGGGGGAGGGGCAGGCAGATCCCTGAATTCAAGGCCAGCCTGGTTTACAGGGCGAGTACCAGGACTGCACAGAGAAATCCTTTCCTAAAATAACAACAACAGGGCCGAGTGGTGGTGGCCCACGCCTTTAATCCCAGCACTCGGGAGGCAGAGGCAGGGGGATCTTTGTGAGTTCGAGGCCAGTCTGGGCTACAGAGCGAGATCCAGGAAAGGCACAAAGCTACACAGAGAAACTCTGTCTCGAAAAACCAATAAAAAAAACCCAACAACAATAATAATAATAGGACAGAGGAGTGGGCAGGTCATTCTGAGCAGCATCCGCATCCTATGTGGAAACAAGGACGGCACCTAAAAGCTGAGTGCAGAGCCGAGATCCCCTCATTAGCTTTATGAGGAGGCCCTTACCGCCTCCAGGAAGAGTGGTCCCCACTGAGCAGCAAACTCAGGACTGAGATCTAGAAACGGAGTAAGTACTCAGCCAAGACAAGTGTGCTATGCTGAGTCCTGCTTAGAAGCCCTGCGACCTTGACTCATGAAGAGGGAAGTGTCTGGGGTGGGAAATCCCCCGATAGATTCAGCTCTGCAGAACTGGAGGTTGGTGTAATGTCCACTATTTTCCCATGCAAGAGGGCTCTGACAAATGGCAGGGGTCCCCTTCAGGAGCATCTCCTTCTTCTTCTCTTGGCTACTAGACTGATGGTCAGGATTACATCCCAGTATGACCTGCCTGGAAGATGTGTTGGGCCTGATAAATAAGACGTGCAACTTCAAGAATTACCTTATAGCCTAGTGATGTGAAGCATACATGTTATCTCAGTTGAATCTGAGACTACACAAAGAGTTCCAGGATAGCCCAAGCTACAAAGCGAGATACCATCTCAAAGCAAAACAAAAAGAATTGGACTTTGTGTTACATGAAGTAATTGGGCACAGACAGATAAACGCCACATGTTCTCACTTATACATAAGAACAAAAAGTTGGTCTCATAGAAGAGAAGAGAATAGTTGTTATCAAAGTCAAGGAAGGGTGCAAGAAAAAAGCAGGAGAAAGGGAGTTGGCTAATGGGTTCAGGGGTGCAGATCCATAGGCGGTATCTGTGGTTGATAACAGTTGACTAGTAGAAGGGATCTCAAACATTCCCATGGTGGTTTAAATCAAAATGTCCCCTGTAAAATGAATCTTAAAAGGTCTTATTAATAAAATCAAACCTGAGCCGGGTATTAGGGTGAATGCTGGAAGATCAGAGAAGCAGAACAAGTCACAGCTACCTCACCTTGCCAATTCCTCAGCTGGTCCTGTTTCCTCAAACTGGAAGCCTCTGAGTCCTCATCCAGAATGAATCTCAGCTGAACTGCTGTTCGAAAGCCTGAAAGCTTAACCAGTCAAAAGCTTAACCAGCCAAATGCTTAACCAGTCAAATGCTTCTAGTTTCTAGTCCTCATGCCTTATATACCTTTCTACTTTCTACCACCATTCCCTGGGATTAAAGGCTCACTTTCTGGGATTAAAGGAGTAAGTCGCCATGCTTGGCTGTATCCTTGAACACATGGATTTCTGCCTCTGGAATGCTAGGATTAAAGGCGTGTGCTACCACTGCCTATCCTCTATGTTTAATATTGTGGCTATTCTGTCTCTGACCCCAGATAAGTTTATTAGCATGCACAATATTTTGGGGAACACAATACCACCACAGTCCCCTCATAGGGTCATATTTTTAAATACTTGATCCCCATGAGTAGAACTGCTTGGAAAGGATTAGAAGGCGTGGCCTTATTAGGGGAAGTGACTCACAGGGGTGGGCTTTGAGGCTTCAAAAGCCTCCCACCATCCCCAGTGCACTCTCTTGGCCTCCTGCTTGTGAGCTCTCAGTGGCTGTTCCAAAGCCATGCCTGCCTGCTGGCATGCTCCCCACCATGATGGTGATGGACTCCTATCCCTCTGGAACTGTAAGCCCCTAACAAGCCTTTCCTTCTAGAAGCTGCATGGGTCATAGTATTTTATCGTAGCATTAGGAGAGTTAACAACTCCTAACATAAAGAAATGATAATATCTGAGGTGACAGATATGCCAAGGACCCTGAGCCAACCATTGCACACTGTATCCATGCATTGAAATGTCACCATGTACACCATAAACATGCACACTTACTATAACTAATTAAAAAGAAATAGACATATAAAAAGAATTCCCTAGGAGGGCTGAGGAGATTGCTCGGCTGATAAAAATGTTTCCCATGCAAGTAGAAGAACCTGAATCCAACCCCAGCGCCCACGCAGTCCTAGCACAACGGAGGCAGAGACGAGTGAATTCCTGGGCTCACTGGCCAGTCCACCTTCCCCAGCTGGTGAACTCCAGGCCAGGGAGAGACCCTGTCTCAAAAAACAAGGTAGAAAGCACCTGAGGACGTGAAAAACAATGCTCTAGGTTGGCCTCTGCCCCTATACAAGTGTACACATGCACACACATACACACACACACACACACACACACACACACACACACACACACACACCTAGCCAACACTGGCAGGACCAGGAGAGTACACTTGGGATTAGATCTTCAGGGCTCTTGATCAAAAAGACAAGAGTATAACACTGGATGAATTCCCCAGCTTGCACCCTTTCTTTGTGGTATAAGAGTCTGTGCCCCGACAAGGACCTCAAGGGAATCCACAAAGCTTGGAGGAAGCCACAGCCAATGGATAAAGTTGGAAAAAAATTTTAAGACAAGGTTTCAAGGTTAGCCTTGAACTTGAGGCAGTTCTCCTGCCTCAGACTCACAAGTGCTAAAATCACAGGTGTGAGCCACAGTGCTAAGCTAAGTGGAAATTCTTGAATTTCTGTGCAGGTGATATAAGAAAAGATAAAAAGCCTCTGGGAGATGGACAGGCTGTTGTGGACATATTCTATAATGCAGAAGATTTCCTAAGGGAGAGGGTGCTAACTTGTTACCTGCGGAGGATCACAAGATATGCTATTTGGATGTCACAAAGGTTCTGCTCTGACTTCTGCTTGTATGGCACAGCAGAAACATAGCCATGATAATAATAACAACAATAATATTGTTGTTTTTTGAGACAGGGTCTCACTATGTAGCTCTGGCTGTCCTGGAACTCTACTATGTAGATGAGGCTGGCCTCAAACTCACAGAGATCTGCCTGCAGGCTTTTAGAGAAAGCCAGTGGAAATTGATCCACAGAAACATTTGAAGACAGGAATGGTTAGTAGAACAGGACGTCTCTGGGGGAAACAGGAGAAGCCGCAAGGCTGTTGTCACATCTGTCGTCAAGGGGAGGCAAAAGTGGAGAAACAGTAGGCCGAGGGCAGTCACCCCAATAAAAAGTCATGATCCCGTGTCCAGTTCTGGGACCTGAGCCAACTTTCAGATCTGGAACTCACTGAAGAGCTAGCCAGGACCCAAGAAGGAAAGACTGTGACATTGTGACAGCATACACTGGAATGATTCCTGGTTATTCCCCAGAGGGACCCACTTAGAGCAAAGGGAAACGTAAGATGTTTCAAGAACTGTTGGACACAGGGTCTGAGTTGACACTAATAGTCATGAACCTGGAGCCATCACAAGCTCCCATTAGCGCTGGGGCAAGTGGAGGAGGAAGACAATGATTCGAATCTTGACCAAAGTCTGGTTCACTGTGGGTCTGTTGACACACTTGCTGGCTACTTCCTGATTCCCTCAGGTGGAACTCAGCGGTTGGAGTAATTCCCTTCGAGGGCCTGTGGGTTAGAGCTATTGTAAGAAGGTTAAAGGGCAAATGAAGTCACTGGAACGTTTCCTTTGTCCCCAGAGACACACACAGAAAGCAGGAGCTGAGCATGGGGATGCATGCCTGTTAATCCCCCTCGGGAGGCAGAGGCAGGAGACTCATGAGCTGGAACTCAGCCTGGGTTAGATACCAAGGCCTTGAACAAGAAAAATGAGAAATAAAAAAACAAGATCAAATCATATTTGAAAGGAAGATGAGAGCTGCCATTAAAGATCTACAAGATGGGGCTGGAGAGATGGCTCAGGGATTAAGAGCCTGCCCTTCCAGAGGTCCTGAGTTCAATTCCCAGCAACCACAGGGTGGCTCCCAACCATCTATAATGAGATCTGGTGCCCTCTTCTGGCATGCAGGCATACATGCATGCAGAACACTGTATACATAATAAATAATCTAAAAAATAAACCTACAAAATGTTCTCCTCATCCCAGCATTCGGGAAGCAGAGCCAGGCAGATCTCTGTGAGTTTGAGGCCAGTCTGGTCTACAGAGGGAGATCCAGGACAGGCACCAAAACTACACAGAGAAACCCTGTCTCGAAACAAAACAAAACGAAAAAAGATGTTTTCGGCTAGTATTTTTTTTTTTTTTTTTTTTTTTGAGACAGTGTTTCTCTGTATAGCCCTGGCTGTCCTAGAACTTGTTCTGTAGACCAGGCTGGCCTCCAACTCACAGAGATCTGCCTGCCTCTGCCTCTCGAGGGCTGGGACTAAAGGCTTGTGCCACCACTGCCTAGCATATACAAGTTTCTTATCACTTGTAAAATCATGCAATCAGTCACACTTACATATTTGTATTGGTTAGTTTGTTTTCTAACTTTTTAAAATAATTTATTTATTTGTATTTTATGTACGATGGTGTTCTGCCTGCATGTATGTCTGTGTGAGGGTATCAGATCCCCAGAAACAGGAATTATAGACAGTTGTGAGCTGCCATGTGGGTGCTGGGACTTGAACCCAGATCCTGTGGAAGAGCAGCTAGCACTGCCAACCATTGAGCCATCTCTCCAGCCCCAGGTTGGTTAGTTTTAATCATCAACTTAACACAACCTAGAATCTCCTTGAAGAGGTCTCTATAAAAGTATTATCTAGATCAAGTTGGCCTGTGGGCATGTCAGGATATTTTATTACAGCAACACAGATAAAATTAGAACATTATTCTGTGGTGCACACCTTCAATCCCAGCACTTGGGAGGCAGAGGCAGGCAGATCTCTGAGTCTGAGGCCAGCCTGGGCTCCAGAGCAAGTTCCAGGATAGTCAAGACTATGCAGAGAAATGTTGCCTTGAAAAAAAAAATGTGTGGGGTTCCACAGTGTCCAGATGGGAACAAGAGGGAAAAACAGAGCTTCATAGTTGGAAAGCCCACACTGTAGCCAGGCCCAGGGCATGACTTGGGAGGGGCAGACCAGATTTTAGCCCTTGGCTGGACATTATTTCGCAATGCACAAATTCATTAAGTGGACAACGAAGCTGGAAGAATTTAAAAATAGACTGGATTGTGCCTGTCAGGATGTCATATTCTGAACAAAGGACAGAAGAACGACAAAGAAATGCACAACTATTTTTGGATGTTTAAAACCCGTGGAAGGGTAACACTCACAGACAAGTTATATCACTAGGTTACTATCCTGGTTGGTTTGGGTCACCTTGACACAACCTACACATATCTGGGAAGAGGGAACATTAACTGAGAAAACGCCTCTGTCGGATTGGCCTAGAGGCAAGCCTGTAGGGCATTTCGTTGGTTAACGATTGATGTAAGGGCCCAGCCTCCTGTAGGTGGTGCCACCCATGGGCAGGTGGTCCTGCATGGCATACATAAACCAGGCTGCAGAAGCCCATGGGGGCCAGCCAGCAAGCAGAGTTCCTCCATGGCTCCGCTTCAGTTCCCGAATTACTTCCTTCAGCGGACTGTGACTGGGAGATGTAAGGCAAATAAACCCTTTCCTCCCCAAATTGCTTTTGGTCATGGAGTTTCATCACAGGAATAGAAACCTAACTGTGAAAACTACATTTTTATCACTTTTCAGAAAACAAAAAACAGCCGGGCGGTGGTGGCACACGCCTTTAATCCCAGCACTCGGGAGGCAGAGCCAGGCGGATCTCTGTGAATTCAAGGCCAGCCTGGTCTACAGAGCGAGATCCAGGAAAGGCGCAAAGCTACACAGAGGAAACCCTGTCTCGAAAAACAAAAAAAACAAAAAACAAAAAAACCAAATAGTTTTATTTTGGTAGTTATATTCGAAACAAATGAGCAAATTATATACACACACTCATATATTGGCATTCAGCATAGTGATGATCTATAAGGTTGTTTCTAAACATATATTT
>CABHPP010000477.1:0-23540 GCA_902168425.1 Peromyscus attwateri | reverse complement strand
CCCATGCTCCTCTTTCAAGGGTGCCTGCAGTGACGTACTTCCTTTCAGTAGGTCCCAGTTCTTTTAGGCTCCACCCCCACCCCCATGGCACCACCAACGGGACTACACCTCACATCTTTGGCATTTGGGCCTTTGGGGACCACTCTGGACCCAAATTACAGCAAGGAGTAAGGAGAGTCCCTGCAATCTTCTTAGTTTGTGCCAGCCCTGGGCTTGCTCGGCAGAGGCATCTGGGGCCCTCCTGCTTGCCTGGATTCACAGAGCAGAATCAGGTGCTCGCTTCAGGCTCGTCTGTGGGTACTCCATTGCTTTTCTCTAGGCAGTCGCCTGTCTGCAGAGGCTGTGGTCTGATCTCAGATGGTCATCATATATTCCATCCGTCACTGTCCCTTTCCTGGAGCCAGTGAGTAGGGGTGGAAGGTGAGCTTGTCAAGTGAGCCCTCCTATACACAGGGTCCCCAAAGGGCCAGCAGCCCGTCCATCTTCCTACCCAGCAGAAATGGGACAGGATTTCAGATGGAGAGCATGACGTGAGTCCTCAGGCTGCACGAGCTGTGACGGGCTCTTGATTGGCTATCAGACCACCCTGCGACTGGGAGTTTTAGGACCAACTTGTAGACACATTGGGAATCCAAAGACAAGAAACAGAGAAGGCCAGATTCTGTGGGGAGCAGAAAGGCAAGTGCTGGGTCCGTGAGATGGCTCAGCAGGTGAAGGCGCTTGCTGCTTGTCCTGACCTGAATCCGATCCTCCACTCGCACGGTGGAAGGAGAGGCCGGACTCCAGCAAGTTACCTCTGACCTCCACTTGTGCGCCATGGCATGGGTGCCCATCACAGACACACACAAACAAATGTAATTTTGAAAAAGTAAACAAACTAAAAGGCAGGTGATAAAATATCTGTCCTGTTCTTCCTGGAAGGGAGTAGGGCATGTAGAGTCTTCTCTTGGCTTCCCTGAAAACCTGCTGGGTTCCTTTCTTTTATTGACTGACTTCCATTAACCCATTTTACAGAATCCAACTCAGTCTCCAGGACATTGTAGCTCTGGCTTTTATCACTGAGAGGCAAGTTTCTTTCTTTTCTTCCTTCCTTCCTGCTTTGATTGGCATTTAAAATTAACTTCATTCGGAGCTGGGGTGTAGCTCAGGGCCAGAGCACCTCCCTAGCATGTGAGGAGCCTTGCTTAGGTACTATCTCCAGGACCACTTTACTGAGGCCAAGATGTAGCTCGGTAGAAAGTGTTTAGCATGTGTGAGGTCTTGGGTTGTATCCCTACCCCCCCTCTCAGTTAACTTAATCAAAGTATAATTTGTTCAATAAGCTGCATCTATCATCTAAAACATTTAATTCAATTCATTTGATACCAGAATCAAGGTTCACATATCTATCATCCCAAAAGATCCCTTGGAGGTGAAATTGTTTTTCCTTTGTGCAAAGTATTGGCATATTGGTGACTGGCCTTGGGTTAGGTGGAGGGACTTGTCATTTGGTCCATGACCTCAGCAGGGTTTGTGTGGGGTCATGCAATGATAACTACCTCTAGAGTCTAGACAGTCATCTGTTAGCTGTATAACCTTTGGCAAGTCATTCATGTCACTGTGCCTCAGTTTCCCATAGGCTGACTATGGATCATAATATCTTTCTTGAAGTTAGTGTGAAAATAAAATGAATGGGCCACAAGATGTTAAATTTGAAGTTTTGGTGGCAACTTCAAAATACAATAGACAGAAACAGGAAATAGTCCATGATGTTTGGAGCTGCTGTCCAAGAGGGGGACTTTAAAAGGGGTAGAAGGAGGAGGCATTTCACAGGGAGGCTAGACCAGGAGCCCATCCTCCCCTTTGTGGAGTATGGCTGTAACCCCTCAGCTGGTGATCCAGGGTCCAGGCAAAGGCATGGCAGTCAACATGCTTTGTAAGGAGAAGTTAGAACAGAGCCGCGCTGGTGTTGGGAACTCCCAGAGATGGCCAGGACAAGAGACATGTGCTAGCCAGCTTTCCATTACCAAGATATCTGAAATGGAGTATAATAAGGAAAGTTCAGGGCTGGAGAGATGGCTCAGCAGTTAAGGGCACTTATGGCTCTTCCAGAGGACCTGGGTTCAATTCCCAGAAGCCACATCAGACAGCTCATAACTGCCTTGAACTTCAGCTCCAGTGGATCCAGTGCCCTCTTCTAGATTCTGCAGGCACCCACGTAAACGTATGCATACGCCCCTACACAGACACAGACACAAAAATAAAATAAGTGCTAAAAAAAGAGATAGGTTTATTTTGGCTGTTGGTTTCAGTCCATTGGCCTCATTGTTCTTTGGTCTGTGTTAAAACAGGGTATTACCGGGGGAGAATGTGGCCATGGAGCTGCTCACCTCAGGGTTGCAAAGTGGAGAGAAAGCTGGGGTTTGTCGTGGAGTAGCAGCAAAAGGCCCATAGCCTTTCTAGGACATGTCTCCAGTGGTCTAAATTCTCTCATCTAGGCTTGTCTTGGTCTGTGTTCTAGTGCTGTGAAGAGACACCATGACCATGGCAACTCTTACAAAGGAAAGCATTTCATTAGGGCTGGCTTACAGTTTAGAGGTTTAGTCCATTGTCATCATAGCAGGGAAAATGGCGGCATGCAGGCAGCCATGGTGCTGGAGGAGGAGCTGCAGGAAGAGAAGGAGTCTGGGCTTCGTTTGTTCTTTTAACAAGGTTTCTCTGTGTAGCTATGGCTGTTCTGGAACTCACTCGGTAGCCCAGGCTGGCCTCGAACTCACAGAGATCCGCCTGCCTCTGCCTCCCGAGTGCTGGGATTAAAGGTGTGCGCCACCACTGCCTAACAGAGACTGGGCTTGGAATGGAGTTTTTGAAACTTCAAAGCCCACCCCTAGTGACATCCTTCCTCCCAACAAAGCCACACCCCCAATCCTTTCAAATAGTGCCACTCCCTGGTAACCAAGTATTTAAATCTATGAGCCTATGGGGGTCATTCTCATTCAAAGTGCCACAAAGCTTTACCTTACCCTTAAAGGGTATGTCATCTCAAAGTGCACAGTAATGAGTGTGCCCCCTCTGGGCGCACTCACGAGAACCACAGCACTCCTATAGACCACTGTGAGCTGTGAGCGAGCCACAGGAGAGTAGAGAGGGGTCGAGTGAGGGCCCAGCACAGGGCTCCAAGCTCTGGCTGCAGGCGGAATTTGTTCTCACTCAGGGATTGACTGTTTTCTGTTCTCTGGGCCCCACAACTTCCGAGACCTGCTCTCTCCATACTCATTCCAGGAAGAACTGCTTCCAGCTGGCCTCCCAGGGCCTCCTTGGGCCTCAAACTGTAACACACTCCAGCAACCTTCCAGCTGGGATCACTGAGAGGCCTGGAACTTTTCATCTTCCCGTTTGGGCTTGCGGTCCCTCTGTGGTGACCTCTAGCCTGACCTAGTTGTTATCCCCATGCAGAGTCCTCTGTGTTTGTTCACCCTTTACTGCACACCTCATTCTTCTGTTTTTCCTTAATCCTTTAGAAATATTTGTCATTTTATGGATATGAGTGTCTTGCCTGCATGTATGTCTATGCACCACATGTGTGTCTGGTACCTGCTGACGATGGAAGGGAACTGGGTCTTGTGGAACTAGAGTTACAGATGGGTTGTTGTACTGGCTGGTTTTGTGTGTCAACTTGACACAAGCTAGAGTCATCAGAGGAAGGAGCCTCACCTGAAAATGCCTCCATGAGATCCAGCTCTAAGGCATTTTCTCATTTAGTGATCAATGGGGGGAGGGCCCAGCCCATTGTGAGTGGTACCATTCTATAAGAAAGCAGGCTGAGCCAGGAGGTGGTGTCGCACGCCTTTAGTCCCAGCACTCGGGAGGCAGAGCTAGGTGGATCTCTGTGAGTTTGAGGCTAGCCTGGTCTACAGAGTGAGTTCCAGGACAGGCTTAAAAAAAAAAAAAAAAAAAGCAGGCTGAGCAAGCCATGAGCCAGCAGGCAGCTCTCCTTCATGGCCTCTGCATTAGTTCCTGTCTCCAGGATCCTGCCCTGTTTTGAGTTCCTGTCCTGACTCCTTCAGTGGTGAACAGAAATGCTGAAGTGTAAGCCTAATAAACTCCTTCCTCCCCAACTTGCTCTTTGGTCATGGCGTTTCATCGAAGCAATAGAAACCCTAAGTAAGACAGTTGAGAACTGCCAAGTCAGTGCTGGGAATCAAACCCGGGTCTTCTGGAGAGCAGCCAGTGCTCCTAACCATTGAGCCTGCTCTCCAGCCTTAGTGCTATGGTGTGAGCATGGATTATGTCTCCAAAGGCTCCCAGATGAAAGACCCACTCACCAGCTGGTGATGCTGGGAGCTTGTGGATCCTTTAGAGGTGGGTTCCACCAGGTGTGGTGGCACAGTGGGAGTTCCTTAGGTCATGGCAAGATGTCCCCTTCGTGGGGCCATAGGCCTCTGCTCTTGCTCTTCCCATTGTCGTTTTCTTGCTTTCTGGGGCCCATGAAGTAAGTAGTGTGCCACATGTTGTGACCGTGATGGCCCTCACCAGAGGCTCAGAAAAACAGGCCACTGAATTTGGGGCTGAGACTCTTAAAACTGTGAGGCAAAATATTTTGGTTTTATGCCACAGGAATTTGTCACAGTGATGGAAAGCTGAATACTGATGGGAAGAGAGGCTGAGAAATAAAGAAGGAAACTGTCTCTCTTCCAACAGTGGGGAGGGTAGGACCCTGGGTAAGCCAGTGACTCTGGTATGTAGCCTGTGAAGGGAGAGATGGCAATGCCAAATTAGAGTGCCAAACACGCCCAACATGCACGAGGCCCTGGGTTTGATTCCCAGCATGGCACAAATGGGCCTGAAATCCCAGCACTTGGGAGGTACAGGCAGGAGGAGCAGAAGCCTCGGGTCATCATTAGCTGCACAATGAGTTTGGGGTCATCCTGGGATACATTAGACTCGTGGTTCTCAACCTGTGGGTCACATATCAGAGATCCTGCATATCAGACATTGGCAGTACAATTCATAACAACAGGAAAATTGCAGTTCTGAAGTAGCAATGAAATAATTTTATGGTGGGGGGACACCACAACATGAACTGTATTAAACAGTAGCAGCATTAGGAAGGTTGAGAACCACTGTATTAGACCAACTAACCAACCAACCAACCAACCAACCAACCAACCAACCAACCAACCAACCAATCAACTATCCAACCAATCAAATCCTGCTCACCCCCACCACAACAGCCATTAAATAGATATGCTCTCTGGAATGAACATTTAAATTGTTGAGGAGGTGACACTGGGCTTGAGTTGAGTCTTAGAGGGGTCACCATGGGGAACCAAGGGGAAGAATTAAAGGCTTGTAGTTTCCTTCTGGTAGCAGGACAAAAGTTTAATTGCTAATTCTAAAGTCTGGTGTGAGATGTGTGCTTGTTCAATACAATGCAGACAGGACATGTTGTCAGGTCTTTGTCTCTTTGGTTGAGATACTTTATGTATTTCCACAAACCAGACCTGTTGAGAGATGACCCTGGCTGTTGTCTTTGGGGAAATCATGTCACAGATAGTCACTACCAGTTGTGGCAGGTCCTCAGGTCCTGAGTGCCACTGTGGCTGCTCACGTGAAGAAGCCATGGGGTCACTGCCAAGATCAATGAAGTCCTGTAACTGCTCAGACAAATCATTTATCCCCAGAGAAGCAAGGTTAGAACCGACCTTTGGGCAAAGACACAAATTCACAGTGGAAACACAAGAGGAAGAGGAAGGCAGAAGCTTGGCTGTCCTGTGTGCCCAACGTGACCTCTGCAGTCACCGAGGCGTGACTGAGCCTGTGAGATTAGCACTAAGAGCTGCCATTTAAACTATTCTGGGCAACAGCTTCTATTTCAGTACTGGTTTACATCTTTCTCCACAAAGTCACAGAAGAGTGGAGCGGCTAAGGGAGGCTTAGCAATGATCTGCAGCTGTGGCCATCAAGTCCTTGAGATCATGGACACCAACAGTCGGGATGAGCACTAAGGATCCCATGGGAAGGGCTTGCGTTGCTCAACTTCTGCATTCTCCCCAGAGCATGGCACAGACTGCCACTCTCCACTTCTGGCTTTTTGCTGAGACAGCCACCTCCTCTAATTAGGCTGAAAATGCTAGGCACTCTCCATAGGTGGAGCACAGCATGTGGTCCCAACCTCAGTCAAGGGGATGAGGAGGTGTGTGTGGATTAGTAGATAGCATGGGGATTTGCTACCTGCCTTGGGGTGGTGGTGCTGGGAGTCTTGCAGCCATGATGGGAGAAACACAGAGAAGCATCATTAACAAGTCCTGTAATTGTCTCCTTGACAGAGGGATGCTATGTGTCCTGCTAAAGCAGGTGTTAGCTGGGCTTTCTGATAGCAGCAGAAAGTAGCTCAGTTAACAGGTTGGTTCTCTGAAGGCCACATAGGCACCATCTAAGGTTCACAGACTCTTTTTAGGAAGCCTAAGTACCTTACTGTGTCTTTTCTGGTCCTGAGCTTCTCTTCATGACCAATCAATGCAAAGAAATGCCAATAGTAGGTCAAACCAAGATGGGCTACCCTTTTTCTGCAAAGGGACTGTGTGAATTGCTGTCTTCTTTTAGTGTGTGTGTGTGTGTGTGGGGGGGGATGTTGTGTAGCTATTTCCTCTGAATTGAAATATTCCTTCCTGGAGGCAAGCCCATAAGACTCAGGCAATGAAGGAAATGTATGACACCTAGGACATTCCTGAAAGTGGTCAGATTCACCAGTTCCCTTCCACCCCCAGGGTTATAAGTGGCAATTTATTGCTATGAGGGCCAACAGCCTGCAAGCTGTGAGTAGAGCTTCTGGGATGCAGCTGTCATGGGTTGTCACCCATGCTAGGGGAGGAGGTTGGTGACGCAGCGGTTTTTTTCCTTAGTAACCCCTTATACTACTGTGAGTGACCTAAACTGTTCACTAAGCTAGGCGTGGGTGGAGTTGTTTCTTTGGTCTATTGATGGTACCCTATCTGGGACAAACAGTTGTTTGTTCACACCCTTCCCAGGAAAAGTTGTGGATCGGGGGTGTGATAGCTAATCTCAGTTGTCAACTTGATTGTGGGGGACTGTGGGATTCCAGCTCCTATCTTTTCCCCCTTTTTTAGGGTTCTTAGGAGGAGGAGAGAGGGATAAGACAGTATTAGACAGAAAGAGAGATCTAGCCGATGAGAAGACAGAAACATGGGATAGCTTTAGGAGGACCTGGGTCAATACCCAACGGCCTCTTCCGTTTATTCAAAAGGGCTTTTCATAACAATGCCAAGGGGTGGGACAAAAGACCTCCTCCTTGCAAGATCAAAGCACACCGCACAGCCAAGTGTAGACCCTTCCACACACCTGGTAACCACACCCATGGCCAAATCATCCCCTTATGCAGCCCCACTGGGTAAAGCAAGCTCAGATTCTCGGACCCTGAATAATTTGGGCCTCCACAAATTCCCCCTTCTTAATAATATAAATCTCAAGTGGGAGTACAGAGCTTAACTCTCTGCAGCTCTGAATCAGCTTTCCACTAAGAGCTTGCAAGTAGCTGGAACAAGCACAGCAATCTCTATGGCTGTCACACCCCCCAGTAAAGGAATAGAGGATGACCAAGATGGAATGTCCTTTTTGAATGGGTCTAAGATGTCTATAGCAGCCTCAGCTGCACCAACCTTTTTTAAATCAATAAACTCTTGATGCAATTGCATCAAATAAATCAGTAAACTCCTGATGCAACCGCATCAAACCTAAAAACTCCTTTAGTATCACCAAACCATGGTTCATTTTTTTTTTTTTTTTTTTTTTTTTTTTAAGCATGAATTTTTTTTTTTTTTTTTGGTTTTTTGAGACAGGGTTTCTCTGTGTAGCTTTGCTTTCCTGGAACTCGCTTTGGAGACCAGGCTGGCCTCGAACTCACAGAGATCCGCCTGCCTCTGCCTCCTGAGTGCTGGGATTAAAGGCGTGCGCCACCACGGCCCGGCTAGCATGAATATTATTATATACAATTACAATTCTTACAAACTTACATCCCAAAGCAAACTCTGAATAGAACTATCTTCACTTTATAAACTTCAACAAACATCCAAAAGCAATTTCTTAATAGAACTTTTTGCATTTCTTGCTAACAGAACCTAGAGTACATTAACACAAGTTAACATTAATCCACTCAAGGGACAAGAAAATATATTTTTTTAATTTAAAGAGACATGAATATTAATTCTCCCTTTTCTTTATAATTTTTTTAAGGTTCATCTTGAGCCTGGTTAGAAAAAGCCCAAATTTCTCCATTTCTACACAAAACAGTTCCATTTTTTACACAAAACAATTCATGAACCACAACAGTTAATAAAGCATATATGCATACACAAAACAATTCATAAGTCATCACAGTTGATAGAGTACATAGGTGAAATCAAAACTGTCCCATTTCTGAGGTTTGCAAAAGTTCAAAAAGTCAGTTCTAATACTAGCCCCAAAGTTCAACTGACAGCCCAAGATCAGGAACTGGCTTATTAGCCACTCTGAAGTCTATATAACAGTCCAAGTCAATACCCAACAGCCTCTTCCGTTTATTCAAAAGGGCTTTTTTATAACAATGCCAAGGGGTGGGGGTAAAAGACCTCCTCCCCCTTGCTAGATCAAAGCACACTGCACAGCCAAGTGTAGACCCTTCCAAACACCTGGTAACCACACCGTGGTCAAATCATCCCCTTATGCAGCCCTGCTGGGTAAAGCAAGCTCAGATTCTCAGACCCTGAGTAATTTGGGCCTCCACAGCTGATGAGATAGATGTAGACCCGTGGTTCTCGACCTTCATAATGCTGAGACCCTTTAATACAGTTCCTCATGTTGTGGTGACCCCCAACCAGAAAATTTTCATTGCTGCTTCATCTAATTTTGCTGTTATGAATCATAATGTAAATATCTATTTTCTGGTGGTCTTAGGTGACTCCTGTGAAATGATCTTTCAACCTCAGTGGGTTGTGACTCACACACTGAGAACCACTGATCTGGAATAACTGAGAAGACAGACCTCTGGTTATGCCTGTTAGGGATTATCCTGACAAGTTAACTGAGCTGGGAAGACTACTGTGGATGGCACCATTCCCTGGGCTAAGGTCCTGAACTGTACAAAAACTGAGCTGAGCACAGGTATTCAGTGATCTCTTCTTCCTGACTGCAGATGCAATGTGACCAGCTGCTTCAGGCTCCTGCTGCCTTACAGACTGAACTTTAAAATAAACCCTTCCTGGGGCTGCAGAGATGGTTCAAGACAAGAGTACTTGTTCTTGTGGAGGAACCAAGTTTGACTCACTCCCTACCCGTGCTCCACTTCAGTTGCTGGTATCAGCCTGTTTTGTCACATGCAAAGAGAAAAGAAACTAAGACAGGGGTGTAGTGGTTTGAAAGAAAATGTCCCCCAAAGGGAGTGCACTATTAGGTGTGGCTTTGTTGGGGTAGGTGTGGCCTTGTTGGAGGAAGTGTGTCATGGGAGTGGGGTGGGGGGGGGGGGGGGGGGGGGGGGGTGGACTTGGAGATCTCCTTTGCTCAAGCTTCGCTCAGTGTGTTACTTAGACCACTTCCTGTTGCCTGCAGGTCAAGATGTAAGAACTCTCAGCTCCTTCTCCAGCACCATGTCTGCCTGCATGCTGCCTTGCTTCCCACTATGACGATAATGGACTAAACCTCTGAACTGTAAGTTAGCCACAATTAAATGTTTTCCTTTGTAAGAGTTGCTGTTACAGAGCATTGTGACATATGCCTTTCATTTCAAGCACTCAGGAGGCAGAGGCAGGTGGGTCTCTGAGTTTGAGGCCAGCCTGGTCTACAGAGCTAGTTCCAGGACAACCAGGGCAGTTACACAGAGAAACCCTGTCTTGAAAACAAACACACAAACAAAAAACCTCACACACACACACAAAAAAAACCCCCAACAAAATAAAAAGTTGCCATGGTTATAATGTCTCTTCACAGTAATAGAAGCCCTAAGATAAATAGTGACAAGAATTAAAAAAAAAAAAAAAAAGCACTTTGAGGAATACAAGTTCTCAACGAACTCTTCAGTTCCAGCCTGTTACTGAGTCTAAACGTCTGGACCTGCCAACTCCATGTTAGGTTGCCACAAAGCACCACTTGTGAGAGCGCCAATGTCTTATGGGAATGCAGTCCTTCCGAAGCTTCAAGATGCGGCTCATCCAGAAGCGGCCCAGTGGATAGTTCAGGAAGAGAAGATGGCTGGCTCCTTTTTCATTTTAATCAGGAGAGCAACGAGCACTAGGTGTCCTTGGGATGTTGATACCACCAGGAAGGCAGCACCAGGTGGTCACTGCTTCTTACCATCCATTAGCACTCTACTGATCTGACCATCTGCTGGCTTCATAGCTTGAACTCTTAGTTCAGAACAAAATCCTGAAAAATTATGTTTCTGAAATTACAAAATCCTGAAAAATTATGTTTCTGAAATTCCTATCAACTGCTAGGCAGACAGATCACAACTCAAAGCTCTATTACTGGCTGTAAACCAAAGTTGCATGCTGGCTTATTCAGATCTAGACAGCCCAGCCCGGTCCCTGGGTGAGTAGCAGCACATGGCTAAAATTAGCTTGGCCATCTGCTGAAACAGCAGCTGGGTTATTCTAAGCCCCAGAGAGCCTGCCTGGGAGTGGGGCTGGGCTTCTCAGGGAAAGAGCCAGAGGCCTGCTGCTTCGTGGTCAAGATGGGAGACAGAACAGCCAGCAATTCTGGAAGGAAAGCCAGGGTCATGGTGGGGTTCATGGAGACTGGAAATGCGCAGCTAGATCCAGGTCCTATTTTCTAGTTTCTTTCTTACCTGGAGCTTCCTGTTTGCATTCAGACACTGGCAATACCATTCTCTGGGTCTCGGCAGTAATGGCCTTAAGTGTTTAGTCCTTGTCACAGATGAGGGGCTGAGTAATTCACAGGGATCAGTGTTCATATTCTCAAGATCACTCAGATGGATGCCAGATCTGGCTGACTTAGTAGAGTGTAACGTTTATGTTGGGGACTCTGGCTCTGATGACCTGTGGAGTTGAAGGCCTCCTGCGGACCCCCATCTCCATTTCTGCCAGAGAGGAGCAGGATCCTGCAGAGTTCTCTATTTATATATATACTTAATAGTCACTGGTCACCAGGACGCCTCCTCAGGTAGTTTGCTCCTTGACTAAGAACTGCAGTCAACGCCCCCAGGTGGGTGCCCCAGCCTTACCTCTGTAATTGGTATAAAGCCTTAGCTGGTACTTACACCATCTCTTTCATGGTCCAGCTCATACTTCATTTTTAAACTTTTTATCTGTATGAGTACTTTTTGCCTGCATGCATGTATGTGTACATGTGTGCCTGGTGCCAGCAGAAGTCAGAAAAGGGTGTTGGATCCTGTGGAACTGGAAATCTAAATGGTTGTGAACTACAATGCAGGTGCTGATCCAAACCTGGATCCTCTGCGAGAGCAAATGTTTCTATTGAGCTGTAGCTTCAGTTCTGCCCTCTACTCCTTTAAATGGTGCTGCCAATAGAACCCTTGTACATGCTAGGCAAGTGTTGATTAGTAAGCCACACCCCCAGCCCAATAAAATCACTGTTTGGGGTTATTAGCACCTATTCATTGCACAAAGTAATGGATTTCATGGTGACATTCTATACATGTAATCTTTGTATTCACCACCATATGTATCCTCTTATCCCTTCCCCAATAATATATTAAAGCCTTTGTGTGGTATATGCAGGTGTGGTGTGCCTGTGCACGCACGTGTCAAGACCAGAGGTCAACTTTGGGTGTGCCCTTTTCCATCTTATTTTTTCAGATAGGGTCTTCTACTGAACCTAGTTTACCATCCCTCATTTCCAAACCCCAGTGCTGGGATTATGGGTGCATGCAGCTGAGTACTTCACAGGGACCAGTGTTCATATTCAGGGTTGTGTGAGTACTAGGATCCCAATTCAGGTTGACATGCATGTGCAGGGTTGCAGCCCACTAGGTTTCCCAGTGGCTGTACCCAGCAGGACTGCATAAGAGGTTGATTGGACCACGGGCCTGGGTACCAGATGACTGTATCTAGCAAGGGGGAGGTCTTTTGCTCCACCCCTTGGCATTGTTATAAACAGACCTTTGGAATAAAGTTCTGGGCCCGTTTGGATAAGGATCCAGGCCCACCCGAGTCTATCCTGTGTTTTCTGTTTCTCTCCTCTCTATTTCTAACTTAAGTCTCTTATCCCTCATTCCTCAGGAGTTCCTGGGGTAAGTATGTGTGGGGGCTGGTCCCCTACAGTGCAGCAAGCACTTTCCCCATGAAGTCATCGCCTCAGCCCCAAATCAGCTTTTTCATGAGACAAGTGTCTCCTAATTTAGTCCAGGTTGGCCTTGAGAAACAAAGCCCACTGCCTGTGTCCACAGTGCTGGAATTACAGGCACCAGCTAACAGCCAATAAAGTCACTGCTAATGTGCACACTCTACTAGAGGAGACCCAGCTTTGGTAGGCTAGGAAGTCACCCACAAAAGCTCAATGTGACCAGCTTATTTTATTTTTAAATTAAAGAAAAACTGAGAGCAACTCATGTAGCCCAGGTCTGGCCTTGACACTTCCAAGTGCTATGAGTACAGGCATGCACCACCACATTACCGCCAGTGTACCCTGCACACACATTGGGGCGCGTGCCACCCCTGTACCTCAGCTGTCCTAACCTCATTCCTAAAATCCAGGTCATATTACACCAAAATCAAGTTCCAGGCAGACCACTCTACAGCAGCTCTGAAATGTGCTGTGGGCTGCTGGAGTTGTTCTCACCTCCCCAAGAGGGCAACACCCAAGTATAGGTAGACAACAGAACCCTGCTGGCCAACACACTGGAGGAATGTACAGTGTCTCTCTCCCTCTGAACACAGGTGTGCGCTGCACTGCAACAGTATGGTCTGAAACAGCTAAAGATGGCGCTGGACGGATACTGTCCAAGGGCTGCTCATCCAGACACAGGCAGGGGGCAGCTCACCAGGGAGGCAGAGTGCGTCTCTTTTGTGAGCACTCAGTTTTGGAGCAAGGTTGTTGGTTCTGTGGACACACAAGCATGTGCCCTACAACTGAGCTGTGCCTAAGCCCCGATTTTTAATTTATACATTGGCTGATCTCATCTTTGGTTGCTGTGGGAGTCTAACATGGCCCCATAGGCTCACTGGGAGTGGCACTATTAGGAGGTCTGGCTTTGTTGGAGGAAGTGTGTCACGGGGGTGGGCTAGCCAGGCCTAGTGACTCACTGTCCCTTCCTGCTGCCTGATGATCAGGATGCAGAACTCTCAGCTACCTCTCCAGTACCGTGTGTGCCTACGCACCACCATGCTAGGAACAGAATAAACCCCTCAACCTGTAAACCAGCCCCAATTATTAAATGTTTTCTTTTATAAAAGCTGCTGTGGTGGCACAAGTCTTTAATCCCAGCACTGGGGAGGCAGAGCTAGTCTAAGAGCGAGTTCCAAGACAGCCAGGGGTACAGAGAAACCCTGTCTTGAAAAAACAGGCGAAGAAACAAAAAATAAAATAAAATAAAATAAAATAAAATAAAAATAAAGAGTTGCTATGGTCACGGTGTCACTTCACAGTGGTAGAAACCCTAAGACAGTTGTTATTCTCAGGGTAAGACTTGAATTTCTTCCCCTTGCCCCATTCCCCCAAGACAGGGTTTCTGTGTAGCCCCGATGTCCTGGAACTCACAGAGATCCGCCTGCCTCTGCCTCTGAGTGCTGGGATTAAAGGTGTGTCACCACCAACCAGTCAGACTTGAATTTCTTAAACATGGAGAACAGCAGCAAGTGAACACTGCAACGTGACATGTATGTTCCTTCCTGAAATAAAATAGAAATGGGAATCTGGGCTTTAGAAATCAGTCTTGATTACAGAGAATCCATTAAGCACTATCTCCAAACTAAAAATACTGTGTCTAATCAGGCAATGGAGGGTAACTGCTTTTCTGCCGTTAAAGGTGATGAGCTTTATGGAGTGACTGGGTGAACCGGAGATGTTCAAGTCAGATACAGCAAAGGCAAGAACTTCACTGCCATGCAACCAATATCCATGTTCTCACCAGAAACCTGACACTTGCTCATGGCCCTCAGTCTAACTGCAGCCATGCACCTGGGCTCTCCAGGACACAACTGCAGATCACAAAGGACACTGACTGCTCACGTTAGAAATTTTTAAGTTTTTTTCCCTTCCTGTCTTGAGTTAAGTTCTGCCTTTTATTTTTCTCACCAAAAATAAAACCACCACCAACAAAACAATTCCAAGTTTGAAGTCCTTGGGTTTAGGGGATGTTGGGAGTCCTCTCAGCCTCTGGTGGCTGATGTTGGGCCTGTGCCTCCTGCCTTTGGCCTGTCAGTCCTAGCCCCTTGGTAAACGGTCAAAAGAGGCTCTGACTTTCAGAGTTGAATGTAACATTCAACTATGACTTTCAAATTCCAGAAAGCTATGGGATGGACGCCCTGCGGCTTTGGGACGGTATAGTGAGTCATACTGCCTTGCCAAGTATTAGTAATCTGAAGGGATCCTTCCTATGGGTATGACACTGTTAGGGTTCATGGGCCTCTGTAGATCTCTCACCGTGAAGATAACCGTATCCCTGTTAGAGGAGAGGAGCCACACACACAGGAACAGATAGCCATTTGCATTTTAATTGAGAACTATTAGCCCTTTGGGTGGCTGTACTGATTACAGGCGCTTTCATTTGGAAGACAAAATTGCTCAGGGATGAAGCAAGAATCCCAAATGCAACTTTGAGCTGACCACATTACAGATTCGGTTTCCCACTTCAGGGCTTCAGGAAGCCCCTTCTCTTTTCTGGTTACCCTGCATCTGTGACTGAAAACCAAAGCAAAACAACAAAAAAGTCCAGAAGGCTAACAAGGGGACAGGAGGTACAACATAAAAGAAAATCTATATAGTATGAAATTAGCTTTTATTTTTAGCTTAAAATAAATGCTTAACATTTTGCCAAAATCAAAACCAAAGACAAACCTTTGAAAAAAAGGAGGAAGCACATTTTTCCTTCCCTGGGGAAACCAGTAAGGCAGACATTGTGACTGTGACGTGGCTTGTTTTTTTCCTCAGGACTAGTCTAGGCAAACAAAACAAAAACCTCTCCCCAACTTCTCCTCTACTGTCAGCTGTGTCTATCAGGGCTGTGCCTGGAAGGCTAAAACCCCAACAACCCTCCCACCGAGTCAGCATGGACAAGGGACTTAAACCCGCAGCCCTTTAACCCGTCTATAAATCCTAAGGAGATTCGGTGAGGGTGCCACCCTTAGGCATTGGTGTGGCTGAGGTTTTGTGGTGTCTGTGGTGCAGAGGCCCCAGGGGGACTTTACCCCCAGGCTCTGGGTGCTGAGTGCTGGGTGCAGCACACCCTTCACACTTTACCACAGGGACGTCTTAAAATTGAACTTCAGTTTCAGCAGGTATTTCAGATGCACCTGAGCAATGTCGTAGACAATGTACCTGGGGAGAGCCGCGGTCAAGGAGCCAACCATTGAATCCTGTGACCCTCTTCACACTGAATCCCCTCAAAGTGGGGGAAGGCTGGTGCCCAGGGAGCCAGGTTTACCCATACAGCACGGAGTCAGACCTCAAGTGCACACAGGAGACCATCCAGGGGAAAGACCTGTCACCATCCCCATATAAGCTGCCGTGGGCAGTGTGGGCACACACACCTGCTGGTACAGTTCCAGAACACACAGCACAGCCATGAAAGGATACTCGTTATACAGTAGGCAGGTGTCATTAACACCTGATGGGATCCCTGTCCCCAGGGGAACCTCTACACCCTCCAGGGTGATGCTGGCCGAAGGGTCAGGGGTGGTTTTGCCCAAACCTGTAAGGTAGAACGGTCAAATGCTAGGTGTGACAGGGGAGGTGTAATAGGGTGTGTGAAAATGTGCTGGGTACACGACATCTACTTTATGCAAGATGTGTGCGTTCACTTTAAACATCCTTCGGATACAAACATGGAAGCTATAAATGTTCCAAGGCACCAGTCTAAACCAGTGAAGTCATAGAGACCTTGGAGTAATAACTGGCGAACATTCCTAGGCCTTGGTCATCACGTGCTACCCACTCAACAGTTCCAGGTGCACCAGAGGTCCCTCCTGGCCTGACACAACTGGTCAAGATGTCAAGCCACCAGGGCCCTCTCTGGTTTGGTTCCCGGTGTCCCAGAGTTCCTATGGCATTTATGGTACTAGCTGCAGCCACAGGAACGAAACAGTTTTGGTTTTAAATGAGCCTCCAGAAGGCCGCTCCAAGAGTCCAGCCTTAGAGGAAAGGTGTCCCCCCCACCCCCCGCACGTCAGGCTAGAGGGACAGTACCTTTGACACTGTGCTTGCCCTTGGGTAACTTGCTGATATGTGAGGCATGCTTGAGTTCGTACCTGTTCAAAAGAGGACAGTCTCGGACCAGCCCCTGGTCACTGGGCTCCCAAACCAACATTCACCAGCCTCTTCACCGTCAGGTCAACTGCACGCCCACAGAACTCTGCCCTTAACTGGAACCTCCCTCCCCAGCTCCTGGACTCTTCAGAACCCAGAGTGTTAAGTAGACAGCCTGCAACAACTGCCGCTGCTAGGGGTTATTTCCAAAGTAAGGGCTTGTTTGGGGCCGTGGCCAGCTGCTTGAGGGTTCCTGTCTAGTCTACCCTATGACCAGTTCACCATCTGCTCTTCTGGTCACAGCTCACAGGATCAGGAGGTTGCCTGGAGGAAGCTGGAGGAATTCCATCTTCTCTTTGAAGAATGGCCGCTCTGCTTCCTGTTCTGCAGAAGGACTCATGCTGCTGGTCCCTGGCCTCCTGCACTCCTTCCCCTGGGTTTTCATAGCACCTCTGGATCCCCCTCCATCCACTGTCTACTGTTCTTACAAGCCAAGAACCCCGACTTCTGAGTCTACTAACTGGTGGGAGATTTCCATGGTTGTCAACTGGCCAAGGAGACTCTCCTTCTGGTCCACTCTACCCACCCTGGCCTCAGAGCCAGGGTACTCACATGTTTCCAAGGGCAACTTCTCCCAACAGGATTAAGCC
This sequence comes from Peromyscus attwateri, assembly GCA_902168425.1. Taxonomy (NCBI): domain Eukaryota; kingdom Metazoa; phylum Chordata; class Mammalia; order Rodentia; family Cricetidae; genus Peromyscus; species Peromyscus attwateri. The sequence goes on along the minus strand of CABHPP010000477.1, from coordinate 6,477 downwards.
AATCGGGTCTCCCTGAGATGTGTGGCAGTAGTTCGCACTTTTGGACACCATGTCAGCAAAGTAGATCCCTTTTCCAAACATGTAGCCTGTCTGGAGAGTTGGAAGAGGGACAGCTGAAAACCTTCCCAGAGTAAGTCAGTGAGGCAGTCCATTGAGGACCTACACGAGCCACTGTGGGAAGTCACAGAACAGCTTAGGACGCCATTTTCTCCTATCTAAAGTCTCGTGAGGGTAATGTGAAGATTTAATGAGTTAATAATCACTACTTAGACTAGGCCAGACACACGTATACATCTAATCCAGCAAGCACTGGCTACTCCTAATCCCTGGGTAAGTGAAGTGGGAGGCTTTGGAACAGCAGGTGAGGGGCTGAGATGGCCATCCCAGAAGGGCTGTCCAGCTGCTCCCTTCTATGACCCAGCAGGTGACGTGTCTATTCCTTGTCCTGTTTATTTTATTGGTGGAAATACAGGAGCTCACAGAGCTGCATGCCTGGGCTCCAAAGCCTGTTCTTTGCATGTCAACATTTCCAATCAGTCTTCAGAGCATCCTGGCCTAGACACTTCTGTTCCAGAAGCTGTCTCGAACATGTACAGCTCTACTCCTGACGGGGCGGCTGCGGGGTTAGAGGCTCTCCTCAAAGCACCCAGCACTCTTTAAGGAGGAAATTACTGCAGGAACAGTACTTCCTAAGTCGCCATACCCGAGGTCAGCCACCTACCACAGGTGCTTCAGGCGGGGCGATCCGCAGACCCTGTGACAAGATGCCGGCGAAGTTGGTGGTCCTGGACCCATGCCACAGCAACCTCCGATTGTGAAGCTGCTTGAAGGGCTTGTAGCGCTGGCTCTCTCCCTCTCGCTCTATCTTAAAGATCTGGGCAGACAGCAAGAGGGAGGCAGAAATACCGTTACTTAGCTTACCCGAAGAGATGAATGGACTGATACTGACCACCTGTCCCAAGACTAGAAAACTTCAGCTTTGTGGCATTTTCCACAGGCTAGGATGGGATGATCCAATGCACACGTCCCAAGGCTCCACTCAATGGGGACGAGCCATCAAAAACACTGGTGCTAACACAACAGATATGCATCTAAGGAACTTTTGCTCTGAGACTAGTCTATGTAGCCCAGGTTGGCCTTGGCCCTTTGAGTCTCCTGCCTCCGCCTCCCAAGTGATGGGATTAGAGATGTGTACTACATCTGGCCTGAGGAACTTTACCATGAGCTTCTGGTAACCATATTTTCTTATCCTAAAACCAAATCTGGGGCACTTTAAATGCATCGTTAAAGGGCACAGCCAACTGCACAATACCACTAATTCTCTAGCTCAACAAACAAGTCACTTCTGCTTACTTAAAACAGAGTAGGATGGCTGTGGTGGCACACACCTTTACTCCCAGAACTCAGGAGGCACAGGCAGAGGCCGGTGGCTCTCCATAAATTCAAAGCCAGCCTGGTCTAATAGTGAGCTTCAGGACAGCCAGGACTATAGATCCTGTCTCAAAAAAAAAGTTAAAAAAAAAAAAAAAAAAAAGCAAAGCAGAGCAGAGCAAAACAGCCCACTCTTTCTAAGCCAGGCCCAGGAAAGTAGGGGACAGGGGAGAGCTGGCAGGATAGAAAGGGGGTACAGAAGGATTCTTACATCTACCACTTCCAGGTCATAGGCATTGTGTGTGGTCGCATGAGTGTTCTTAACGTACTTCCTGATGACCTCAGCTTCCTCAGAATCTCTGTCAACCACCTGGAAAATAGGCATCTGGAATCAGAGCAGGGAGACCCCCAGAGAGCTCTGTGAAGAATATCGATATACAAGTCTAGAAGATGCCGGAACAGTCCATGCTACCCAAGAGTGACACCTACGGCCTAGGCCAGGGTCCCATGTGCCCAAACATCACTCCTTCATCCACTTGGATTGCTAGAGAAGGAGTTAAGAGTTCTTGTCTACACACTAGAGCATAAGATTAGTGAGGTGGAACAAGGAAATTACTCTGGACAAGGAACTCAGCTCACTGTGGAACACAAGGTGACATCAATTTCCTTGTCCCTCCCCCAGTCCTAAGGATGGACAAAGGGCCTTGCACATGCCCAGCAAGTGCTCTATGACTGCACTGTCCCCCAGCCCCACTGCAGGGCTGAGGATAGTCTCTCTCTATTGGCTCAGCACACGCCCAATTATGTGACGTCAATGGAATTCACACTAAACAAAGTGAGCTTATGCAGGAGGCTATGGATGGTCTTTATGTTTTCTTATTCTAAGTTTGGAAAACCTAGGAATTCTAGTTGTCTTTGCTGCTTCTTTACCAAGAACCTACAGCTTTCCCATTGAATGTACATTTGGCACGATACCCTGACTGTGAGGCGGGAGGCATAGGGGACAGTTGAGCTCCCTGGGACTCCACCTGGTCTGGGCTATGCAGGCACCCTTCTAACGCTGTGTGGTTAGTCTGCCACCCTTACTTTCATTCTGTGCACACACTCCTCCATCTGCACAGAGCCGGGACACCAACCTCCAAACAACAGAGTGAGTTCCTCCTCTTAATAACCACAAAACTTAGATAGATTCTATTCATTATATTCTAGCTATGTCTGGGTATGAGTAGGAAGGCTGATTAAGCTTCAGTTGGTCTTAGGTATAAACACAACAAGGCAATTTATATCCTTTTAGTGAATTTCTGCAGAAAATCTTGTGCTAGCTAGTTTTATGTCAACTTGACACAAGCTAGAGTCACTGGAGGGAGCCTCACTTGAGAAAATGCCTTCATTAGATTGGGCTGTAGGCAAGCCTGTTAGGCATTTTCTTAATTAGAGCAAGCCAGTAAGCAGCACCCCTCCATGGCCTCTGCAGCAGCTCCTGCCTCCAGGTTCCTGCCCTGACTTCCTTTGACGATGAACTCTGATGTGCAGTGTAAGCACCCCTTTTCTTTCCCAAGTTGCTTTTGTCATGGTGTTTCATCACAGCAATAGTAAGTAACCCTGACTAGGACAAATCTTCTCTCTACCATTTTATGCCTATATAAAATTGGGTACCCCATTATTAAAACCAGAGGCATTATGGGAAGAACATGCACAGGAGGCAAAAGGCATACATATCAAGTCTGTCAATCAAAATAGAGGATCACCCAACCTACGCTACTTTTGTAATCCTGTGAGCCTTTTTATCCTCTAAGAGGCCAAGATCTGCAAACACCTGGTCCAGACTCCAAGCCTCAGTACTACTTGGACCGATGGGTCCACGCTGCCTGGCAGAAACAGGTGTTGGCTCATTAGACTCTTGCATACCCTAATCCTGTCATAGGCAGAAGTAGGCACGTCAGGCCGGGAGCAGAGGAACACAGCCCAGGCAGGGCAGTTCCCACATGCCTGGGCCTTTAACACACCCAAGTTCAATGGACTGCTTGTACCCAAAATAGAAGAAAAGGAACTTTTGGCAGGACCCTCAAAATCCAGTCCCCACACCAATCTGAGGCACTAACTAGCTCAGAAGACCCCTTACAGGGGGTCTTAAGGACCATCATCACCATCTGGATTTGTGAGAGGGCAGGTTCAAGGCCTGGCTGCACATTCAAGGAGCAGTTAAGATGCCCAAGTGCCCGCTGTAGGCTGGAGACCACTGCTCGTGGGTGAACTACTGATTACCCGGGAAGGGGCAGGCCTCTCCTCACCTTAATGTCGGTTTTGAGCTTCTCGTAGTTGACATCAATGGGGTCCTTACTGCTGTCGTCAGACCCACCCCTGAGAAGACTATAGGCCACCTCGATGTCCAGGAGGTTGTCCAGCATCTCCACCTTGGCCTGGGGACAAAATAAAGACCTGGGAGTTAAGTCCACAGGGAAGGAGACAAACCATCAAGCCTGGACAGAAGTCAGTATGTAGATGACCTCCCACTAGGGGGGGGGGGGGGGGGGGTGGGGAGAGGGAATCTCTTGGTTGGCCAGAGCCTGCCACCACCTCTCACTCAACAGTTGACAGTCACAGGCATTTCCTGACATGCTGATGAGGCTCTGATGCCTGGGGAAGTGAGGGGCAGATGTCACACACTGATCTCAGTCAGGGACTCGTGGGGGCCTTTACGTGGGGACAGAGAAACGGTCTTCATGGCTAGTGACGATTTCCTAGACTTCCTTGGTAAAGCAAAGGGAAGAAACCGTAGATCCTGCTCTGAAAGAACACAGTAAGGAGGACATCCCCAGGGGGAAGACCAGCCCTGGCCGGCCCAGGGCCACTACCTGCACACTGTCTGCGTTGTTCAGGAGTGGGGGCTTCTTCATTCCGAAGTCATGGGGGATCAGGGTGTAGAAGCGATTAGAGAGATCCAGGATCTGGGAGTCACTGCTGCCTTGGGACACGGCCTGGAAGGGGACAGGAGGAACACAGGACTGAATCGACTGCTGTGTGCACAAGCAGGGAAATGGTCATTACAGCTCCTTCTCACTGGAGGAGCAGGGCAGGACCGTGGTCCTGGAACATAACAGCACAGCTTAACCACACCGAGAACTACGTTACCATGCACGCCACACAAAGTGCCATTGCAAACTCTATGTGCTGGGCTCATGGCCTACTGCTGTAAAATTCCTTTGGCTTTTATGTTTGAAAACTGTTCAGCTGGGCATGGTGGCACACGTCTCTAATCTCAGCACTCAAAGGGTCACATAGAGAGACCCTGTCTCAAAGAAACAAAAAGAAAACTTCATGATGTTGGGGAGTATGAGTTAAAAAGAGCTTGAACTGGGAAGCCCACACAATGTCAGCGGAGGCAGGGACACAAGATCACTGCTCAGAGGCACCCGGGTTCTACAGCTCACTCCAGGCTTAGTGTTCCAGCAGCAGCAAGTCTACTTTGCTGGGTGCTTCCTTTTCTTCTCACAAGAGGCTGCACCCCACCCTCAAATACAAGCAGAGTCTTCTGGTCTCTGGAGAATGTCACTAGAAAGCCCTAGGGCTGCGAACACACTAAATAAACACTAAATAAAATTCTCCACCAGATTTCTGAGGCGTTTATTACATATGTGCTAACTAAAAGCATTATTACTTGTATATTTTGTTAACAATCTTTGGCCAGTGACAGGGACTGTAACATTTACTGAACTGATGGAAAACAAACAACCAAACAACCAAATCCACACACACCGCTGTCACTGCTGTCACTGTTACCACACAGTAGATGTGGCTACTGCCTCTCACTACAAGAGAAGCTGGCCTGGCTGGAAACCCTGAGGTGCTTGTTTACCTGCTGGACCTCACTGAGGATGGAGTAGGCAGCCTGGATCTGCCTTCTGCTCAGCTTCCCCAAGGGCATCTTCTGAAGGTCAATCTGGGGAGACAGGGGAAGTAGAGTGGTGACAGGACACAGTCCCTCACGATCAGCGACCACGTGCACAGAAGTTACCCCACCCTGCACGCCGTGTAACAGCAGCCCAGTGCGTACAGCTCAGCACTTCTGAAGGACGAGGCAACGTAATTCCTACCAATCCCACAGGACCAGCGTGATGGATGAAGCCTCCCACTGCAGGCTGCATTGCCCAGGACTCCAGAGGAAGGCAGGGCACCCTTGCTGCCATCCAGTTCAGAAACGAGAGCCTCCAATTTCTAAGTGGTAAGCATTATTTTTCAAGAACACATACCTGATTCAACACTTCCTTTACAAATCAGCCACCCCAAAAGGCTACACATTTGTTCTCAACAACACTACGACTAACCACTGTTAATCAGGGTCTTGAGCTGAGAAGGCCGAGGTATGGTCATTTTGTTATAGTGATGACAAGCCAACAGTTCCCCACTCAGAAACCAGATTAACTGTTTCAAGGGACATCTACTCCCTCCTGAGTGAACCGGCCTGTGCTCTTCACTAAGTGCTTGAGGTGAGACACCTGTGTGCCACAAGATCCTACACTCTTTGCTGTAAGACCGTGGCACTGGACACATCCACCAGAGCCACTTGATCTGCAAGCAGCCCACAGCTTCTGGACTCACGGCTGGCCAAGCACAGAGGTCTCCTCCTGCCTCAATTGCTGGGGAGACTGGAGGTGAGATGCCTGCCTTAGCCCGTGGTCCTTGCCACGCAGGCCCAATTGGGAGCACTACTGTTTCAACTGCCCTCATCTCACCTCCAGCCTCTCCTTGCTCTTTCTGCCTCATGTATGTGAGGCAAGCACTCCACCACAGCTATGCCTAACTCCAACTTTTAATTGACTGGAGCATGGGTCAAGTCAGTGGTGGTCACATTTTTTTATAGTTTAAAATTTTTAAAAATCATTTTCTATCTATGACTGTTTTGTTTACATGTATGCCTGTGTACCACTTGGGTACCTAGTGCCTGTGGAGGCCAAAAGACAGGTTCAGATTCCCTTGAACTGGAGTTACAGAGGGTTGTGGGCCGCCATGTAGGTGCTGGAAATTGACGCCAGGTCCTCTGGTAGAGCAGCAAGTGCTCTTATCTACTAAGCAATCTCTCTCCAGTTCAGTTTTCTTTTTCTACAC